>VWYK01093521.1:1301-81055 GCA_013399775.1 Semnornis frantzii
TCCGTCTGCTGTTCATCACTTCGCACTGCCTGCGCCTGTCCATTCCACCACCTAAGCACCGGCCGCCCCCGGCTCCCGTCGCCGCTCCATTCCGCACTGTCTACGCAACCTTGATGGTTCTCTGTTCTCGCCGGTCTGTTTCCGTCGTGGAGCGCCCACCTCTTTGAAGTGAGTGCCCGCCTGAGCCCGGGACTGCCCCTGTGATAATACTATCCAACTGAAGGGGGTGTCTCCTCCTTTGCTCTCCAGCTCTCCCTGCTTCTCTCTCTCCTTTTGCATCCCTTTTGTCCGGTCCAGTCTGATACACCCAGCTCACCAGCTGTTTGGTGTTGGTTCACCTGTTCCCCTCCAAGGGAATTATTTGGCTCTTAGTACCTCTCCCACTGCTGGCCAGGACTGGTGCAGGATAACTGTGTCCTGACATAAAAATGGTATAATGGGCAGGACTTGCTACAGCAGAACAGCTGTTCAGACTGGGCCTCAGCATTTTTTCCCGGGAAAAGAGATACCAGAGGAGAGGAAAGAGTCCTCTGCACCTTTTTGTGTTATTTGCAACCCCACGGGCTGGAACTTGGCTCTTTTGGTTTGGAACCCCCATGGAAGGGGTTTGGCAGCCTTGGGTTGCATCCCCTACAAAGAGAGTTTGGCAGTTTTGTTCTTGGCCCCACTGTTTGGACTTGGAAAAAAGAGTTTGATGTGCTGAATCTTGAGTTTGCCTGGCAGGGGTCTGGAGAACAGGTCTAGTGAGGAGCAGCTGAGGGAGCTGGGGTCCTTTAGTGTGGAGAAAAGGAGGCTGTGTGGAAACCTTATTGCTCTCTGAAGCTCCCCAAGAGGAGGCTGCAGTGAGATGGAGTTGGGCTCTCCTCCTTAGTCTCAGGTGATAGGAGGAAAGAAAATGGTCTGAAATTGTGCCAGGGCAGGGTTAGGTTGGAGATGAGGAAAAGTTTTTTTGCTGCAAGAGTGGTCAGGGATTGGAAGAGGCTGCCCAGGGAGGTTGTGAGGTCCTCATCCCTGAAGGTGTTCAAGAAACGTGGACATGGCACTCCGGGCATGGTTTGATGGCCACAGTGGTATTGGATTGATGATTTGACTTGTTGGTTTTAAAGGGCTTTTTCAACTGAAACAAACTATAACTATAGCTGCTTATGAGCGAGGAAGGTAGAACAAAGAGTTGTTCTGGTGGAGTGGTAGCAAAACAAACACCCAAGAGATGAAGACATGCAGAGGCTGTTCCCTCTTCTCTTGCACCTTCCATCAAGTGCACAGGCTCAGTTACAGTGGCTACAGGCTAGTGGATGAAATTGATAGTGCCAGTGGTGAGGCTTTAGGAATGAGTCAGCTGTCTACAGGGGATGGGTGGAGCAACAAAATGAACTCACAGGGGAGTGGAAAGAGAACCAGATAAAATGAGTGGCATGTCTGAAGTACTGTGAGATGGGGAGAAGAATTTGTGTTATTGGGACACGTGGACATGCTTGAGACAGATCAACAACTTCATTGATGTGTTTGATGATCCCAGCCTGTACAAATGCTGTGCTTCCATGGGTCAGGGCTGTTTGGCTTCTCGTATGGATACTAATTATGGAACTTGCTCTGTTAATCTCATATGATCCTGAGCACTGAGGTCTTGCAGCCACAGGTTGGAATTGAGGAATTCTAACAAGGTAAAGGCTGTTTCTTAATGAATTGGTACTAATGAAGTGTTCTGCTGGTCTCCGATGTTTTTCTTCTGGAGCACCTCTGCTATGAAAATGGGCTGGCAGAGCTAGGGCTGTTCATCCTGGAGAAGACTTCGGGCTTAGAGCTGCCTTCCAGTACCTGAAGAGATCCTCCAGGAAGGCTGCAGAGAGACTTTTCATGAGGGTGTCTAGGGACAGGACAAGCGGGAATGGTTTGAAACTGGGGGAGAGTATATTTAGAGTGGATGCGAGGAAGAAGCTCTTCAGTATGAGGGTGGTGAGACTGTGGAACAGGTTGCCCAGAGTGGTTATGGATGCTCCTTCCCTGAAGGTGTTTACAACCAGATTGGATGAGGCCTTGGGCGACCAAGTCTAATTGAGATGTGTCCCTACCCATGGCAGGATCTCAGGTCATTTCCTACCTAAACCATTCTATCATTCTTTCTACTCAAACTTCTTCTCAACTTGCCTGTGTGAAAGCTCTGTAGGGGCTGTCTTTGCCCCTTAAAACTGCTACGAATCTGCCAGCCTGTGCACATGATGAATATAAATATATATTTAGGGAAAATATATAACACAGCTGCTAGGCAATTTATTTTCACCAGTGGAAAGGCTGTATTTCAAGGCAGTGGTGAAATATCAAGTGAGTTATGGGGTTTGTCCTCTTAGCTGTGAAAATAAATGGTCTGTTCTGTAATCTGAACCAGACCAGTCTTTAATTACCCGCTGTTCTGCTTTGATTTACTAGGCAGGTTATCTGGAAGCCCAAACACTGGCAGATTTCCCCTTGTCAGTCCTGAATGACTTAGAGGGCAAACATTAGACCAAGTATTTCACTTTTAACAAGCTACTACTTAGCTTTTTGCTAGGCTTTCTTTCATCTTTTGCTTACAAGGTTAACTCTTTTGTGGATTAGTATCACAAAATACATCTGGTTGGAGGAGACCTCCAAGCTCAACCCAGCACTGAAGGTTCAACACTGAACAATGTCACTAGGTGCCAGGTCCACACAATACTCGAATACTCACAGAGATGGTGACTCCTCCACTGCCCTACTCAGCCCATTCCAATTTTTGAGAACCTTTGAGTGAAGAAACATTTCTTAGTGTCCATCCTGAACCTCCCCTGGCACAGCTTGTAACCATGTCCTCTGGTCCTGTCACTTGCTGCCAAGGAGAAGAGGCTGCCCCTCCTTATTCCAACCTCTCTTTCCTTCCTGTTTTATGGACTAGTTATCAACACTGGATGTTCTTCCCAGAGCTTGTGTCTGTTGGTGTCTGGATGAGATGTAACTTCATGGAATCATAAAATGGTTTGGGTTGGAAGCTACCTTAAAAGATCATCTAGTTCCTACCCCACCACCATGGGCAGGGACACAGCTTGCTCAAGTGCCCATCCAGTCTGGCCTTGAAGAACTTCAGGGAGAGGACATCGACAACCGCCCTGGGTAACCTGTTCAGTGTCTTCAATTTCAGACCATTTCCTTTCCTATCAGTTGATACAAAGGGAAGAACCCAACTCCCACCTCACTGCAACGTCCTTTCAGAAAGTTGTAGAGAGCAGTGATCTCTCCCTTCAGCCTCCTTTTCTCCATATAAACATTGCCAGTTCCCTCAGCTGCTCCTCATCAGTCCTATTCTCCAGACCACTCACTAGCTTTGTTGCCCTTCTCTGGACATGCTCCAACCCTTCAGTGTCTACCAGTTTTAGTGAAGTGACAGACTGGGAGAGAGAAACAAAAGGAGTCACAAGTCATGTAGGGCAAGGGGTAATGGCTTCAAACTGGAAGAAGCTGGATTTAGGTAAGACATGGGCAAACAATTCCTCCCCATGAAAGTGGTGGGGCACTGGCACGGGTTGCCCTGAAAAGCTGTTCAGGCTCCAAGCCTGAAAGTGTTGAAAACCAGGTTGGATGGGACCTTGAGCAAGCTGGTCTAGTAGAAGTTGTCCCTGCCCATGGCAGGGGCTTGGAACTAGATGAACTTAAAGCACTCCAGAAGAAAATACATCTCCATGAGCAAGTCAGACGTTGGAATTGTCTCCCAAGGGAAGCAGTGGAGTCCCCTGTACTGGACAGTTGGAAGACTCAGCTTGACAGGGTGCTGAGGGCCAGCTTGTCTCAACTCTACTATGACCTCAAAAAATTGCACCTGATGGTGCTTGGGGTCCCTTCCAACCTGGCATTCTGCGATTCCGTCTTTTCCAACCCAAAGCATTCTGTGCTATGCGCTTAAAGTTCAGCCTTGTCTGTTAAGGACAGATAGAGCAGACTAAAGCAAGATTATCTTTGTCTTCCCAATCCCAGGAGCAAGCTAGAAAACTTCACCAATTCCAGGCTCGTTTTTTTTAACCTAATGATTAAATAAGTAAAAGTGATGCATGAAAAAAATGTAGTTGCACCCGAACCTTGTCACATGAGGGCAAACAACCGGAGTGCAGGCAGAGGGTTAAATGTGTGCCAGGTTTCATCCTGTTAGCAAGATTTCATCAGTGCATATCTTTGAGCTTCACTTGATTCATGCAGGCTAAGTGAACAGGAGCTCAGCACTTTGATCTGGTGCTGGCATGTGACAGCCATTGCCTGGTGTCAGTGAGTGTACTGGGATTGCTGGGGTGCTCTGGGGTGTGTTTAACACAGCACAGCAGGAGAGGTTTGAATGCTGGCACCTGTTGCACTCAGGTGACCCTTCTGCATGGCTGCACTGTTAAAGTACAGGCATTTCATCCCCTCCTTCACTGCAATCTATCCAGTGTTTGCTTTCTGCGAACTGCCTTGCAGGGTGACGTCAGCTGCACTACTCCTCTGGGAACTGGAGTTTTCCCTTGCAGCACCTCAGTATTGGTCTCTGACTTCAGGCACTTGAGTTCAGATGAGGTGCCACACCTGGGCTTTGTAGTGGGGGAGGTCTGCCTTGTGTGGTAACTGGGGTCTCTCCTCTGTCAAATTCCATCTGGGGAGGAACTTGTCTGCTAGGTCATTGCCACCAATGTGCAGTCCTAGTGAAGGAAAGCAAAGCTTATGGGATGTCAGGAAGGACGCAGAGTCCTTAAGGAAACTTGGTTTTACCATTCCAGCTGTACTATATATATGTAGTGATAGAACACTGGAACAGGCTGCCGTGGGGGATTGTGGAGTCTCCACCTCTGGAGATATTCAAAACCTACCTGAATATGTTCCTCTGTGATCTGGCATAGGTGATCCTACTCTGGTAGGGGGGGGTGGGGGTTGGACAAGGTGAGCTTTGGAGGTCCCTTCCAACCTCTGTGATTCCGTGATTCTGTGGCATGGTAGGTGCCTCTTCAGTGGTTGGATGGACTGTTCAAGTGCCCAGCCATGGAAATTGCTCAATCATTTGTGCAAAACTCCCCTCAGACTTTTCTGTAGTATGATCATGGACCAGTGCTTGTTCCAGATGAAAAAGTCTGGCTGACTGCTGTGGTGAATGAACTTTAAAGTCTCTCACTGTTGTCACCAGTTAATTGCTTCATCCTTCTTCAAGCCCTTTGTTCCTAATTGTGCTTTGGATGCTTCACAAGACTTGGGAACAGAGCTCTTTAATGAGGGGTGTATAGGCAGAGAGGAAAGTGAATTGAGAGTGTTCTGTGATAGATCTAGGAGGGAGCTAGTATTTTGTTTACTGCTGCTTTATCTGTTTGGCGTCCAAGTACTCTGACCTTTAGATGCTTTTCATGTGCTCCAAGACTAGCTAGCTCAAACAAGTACTTGACCTGAATCATAGAGTCACAGAGTCAGATTTGTGTGCCCATCTTTGGCTTCACTTGGAAGTGGTGTTGGTCATGCTGAATGCAAGCACTGAGTTAGGGTGGTGAAAGAAATGAGTGCTATAGCAGTTCCTAGGATGAGCATTGTCCAGGGATAACAGGACCTGCAGGAAAGCTGGGGATGGACCATTTAGAAGGGCAAAAGGTGATAGGATGAGAGGCAGTGGTTTGAAACTGGAGCAGGGGAGCTTAAGGTTGGACATCAGGAGGAAGTTCTGCACAGTGAGGGTGGTGAAATAGTGGAACAGTTACCATCCCCAGAGACATTCACAGTCAGGCTTGATGTGGCCTTGTGCAACCTGTTTTAGTGGGAGATGTCCCTGAGGACCGCAGAAGAAAAGATGGCCTTTGAGAGTCCCTTGCAACCCAGTGCAACCTGTGAATCTGTGACAAGCATGATTTTTCTTCCAGAAGCTGTGGATCCTGTGCTTGTGGCTGAGCTGACTGCAAAATGAGAAGAGGTTGTATGGGAAGGGCTCATGCCCTGCTCACTGGTGGGAGAAGGTGGGTCAGATGGTTTTGCCAATTCAAGGTATTTACAAAGAGAACAGAGGAAAAAAGGAGTATGTTTGAGGAAGGAACAATCATACAGTACATGTTCCTGCTAGGACAAGTTTCTATTGTTAATAGAAGTAATTTCTTAAGAGGGCAGGCAAAGCAGGTAGGCAAAAATGTTGACACCTAAGGGTATTTGCCCAAGGTGGTTTTCCTCAGATGTCCTGTCTTCTAAAACAGATTCTGATAAAGGAAAATCTCTGTGGATCTTTCCAAGCAGGAAATGACCTAGCAGTGAAACCAGCATTGACTTCTATTACTCAGGTCTCTATTGGAAGGCTTAGTATTTTAGAAAGTTGGCTGATCAACTGTTTGGCTATTCTTCTGCTTGGAGGGACTTGTTTTTTGGAATACTCTTCAAGGGCTCCATTGTTCCTAAGGGATTTCATTCATTTTGGAACAGGTCATCTGAGAGGCATGCTTGTAGCCAACAGGAAGAGTGGCAGGGGAGCATGCCTTGTGTGTTTTCCTTGCGTGTGTCACAGAACCACAGAATGGTAGGGGTTGGAAGGGACCTCTGGAGATCATCCAGTCCAAGTCCCCTGCCAAGGCAGGGTCACCTACAGAAGATCATACAGGAACGCATCCAAGTGGGCTTTGGATGTCTCCAGAGATGGAGGCTTTGCAGCCTCTCTGGGCAGCCTGCTCCAGGGCTCAATCTCCCTTAAATAAGTTCCTATGCATGTTTAAGTGGAACTTCTGATGGTCGAGTTTGTGCCTGTTAGCCCTCGTCCTGTCATTTGGCACCACTGAACAGAGCCTGGCCCCATCCTCCTGACACTCACCCCTGAATTATTGATCAGCATTGATGAGATCCCCCTCAGGCTGCTCTTTTCCAGGATAACAGCCCCAGTTCTCTCAGACTTTCCTCACAGAGCTGTTCCAATCCCCTCAGCACCTATGCAGCCCTTTGTTGTGTCCTCTCTGTCAAGTCTCTGTCCTTCTTGAACTGGGAAACCCAGAATTTGACACAACATTCCAGGTAAGATCTCACCAGGGCAGAGAGAGAGAACCTCCCTGGACCTGCTGGCCACACTCTTGTTGCTGTGCTCCATTGTGCCATTTGCCTTCTTGGCCACAAGGGCAAGTACCGGATTTGCAGTCGGCATCATTGTGTATGGGTCGTCTTGGGAGTTGTAAGCTGACCTGACATACTCTCAGCAGTTAGGAGAGAAATGGAATGAAATTCACTTCCCCTTTCAGCTAGGGAAAAACAGCCCCATGGGTCATGACAGGTCAGAGTCCAGGCTGCTGGAGAGCAGCTCTGGGGAAAAGGGCCTGGGAATGCCGGTGGACAGCAGGATGAGCAGGAGCCAGCAATGTGCCCTTGTGGCCAAGAAGGTCAAGGGCACCCTGGGATACATCAAGAAGAGTGTGGCCAGCAGGTCGAGGGAGGTTTGCCTTCCCTTCTACTCTGCCCTGGTGAGGCCAGATCTGGAGTAATGCGTCCACTTCTGGGCTTCCCAGCTCAATGACAAAGAGCTACCAGAGAGAGTCCAGCACAGGGGTGCTGAGATGCTGAAGGGCCTGGAACATCTCTCAAGAGGCTGAGAGAGCTGGGGCTGGTTAGGCTGGAGAAAGAGAAAGATGGAGGACTTCATCAATGCTTACAAATAGCTAAGAGTGGGTGTCAGGAAGGTGGGGCCAGACTGCTTTTGGTGGTCCCCAGTGACAGGACAAGAGGTAATTTGCATCAACTTGAACATAGGAAGCTCCATTTAAACATGGGAAGGAAATTCTTTACTGTGAGGGTGGCAGAACCCTGGAACAGGCTGCCCAGGGAGGTGATGAAGTCTCTGTCTCTGGATACTTCCAAAGTCTACCTGGACAAGTTCCTGTGTAACTTCCCCCAGGAGATCCTGCTCTGGTAGGATGTTTGGACTGGGTGACCTCCAGAGGTCCCTTCCAACCCCTTCCACTCTGTGATTCTGAAAGAGAAAAGCTTTCCCCTGGAAAACACAGTCTTGTCCTTGCAACAGACTACAATCACTCGTGGAAACAGTGGACAAAAATGACTTTGCTGTAGTGCTGAAGTGAATTTGAAATTTCAAACTGTTTCCTTTCCAAGCTGCTATCTGTTACTCATCTGAGTGAAAGATTTGAGAAACTGGAGGTCTGTTCAAGGAGCACCTGGCGTTAACTCAGGAAATAATCAAGGGATAAAAGGAATGGTTTCTACAATCTCTGGAGCAATGGCACTTTGAGATGCTTCAGTAGACTTCTGTGTCTTGAATGCAGCCTTTCATGTTACCTCTGGCTGCACTCACTGGCTGCAGCCTCTGCCTCTTTGTCTGGGGTGCCTTGTTCAGCTCTTGGGAAGGTTTTAGATTTCTTTTCCTGTATGAGTTGGCTGGAATCCACTCTAAGGGCTTATTGATCGTGGTGGGGTTTACTTGCTTTGGAACAAGCCTGTGATGAGGCCTGCTCATCAGGTGCTTCTCACAGTTTATGGTCTATAGATCATAATTTTCTTTAATCTGGTTCCTCTGCAAACTTGCTGTGACTGGGTTTTGCCCAGTCTCAGCTTGCTCCTGCACCTCCAGTGAAGTGTGAGGGTGCAGTGAACCTGTCCCCTCTTGAAGGTGGCAAGTGGTGAGCAAGGATTGTTTTAAAAGGAGTTGTGCCAAGCTCCTCAAACGTGTGAATTTTGGAGTCTGCAGAAAAGCTTCTTGCCTCTCAGTACTGTGCCAGTACTGAGCTCAAATCAGTTCAAACATTTTTTTAACTTGCTAAAGAACACAAACAAGTTTCTTCTCATCTGCTGCCTCTTGTTGAGCCTTTGAGAGATTAACTTTACAACTAAGAGAAAGCTGTTTAAGTTACTGAGGATGTAGAGATGTGACATCCAGTGGTGGATCCCAGCCTTGCAGTTGTGTCATTTCTTGCTAGAAGGAAAAAACAGACTTCATACTAAATATTTAGAGCCTGTTAGATTCGAAATTGGAACTGGTACCCCTGGCTGGGCTGCAGCAGTACATCTGTGCTGCTGGCCATGGTGGAGCAGCCTCTCACTGCAACCTGACCAAAGGGACTTCTGGGTGAGTGAGGACAAGGGTCCTGAACTAGGTGAGTATATCCCTGCCTTTTGAGTGGCTCCTTTAGAAGGCTCCATGCAATCTATGGGCTTTGAAACTTTCACAGTTCTGCAGTGTAGAACTGGAGGTGGATGAACACTATGTCAGGGAGTGCTTTGGTTGAGTTGCTTGCAATCGTAGCATCATTTTGGTTGAAAAAGGCCTTTAGGATCATTGAGTCCAACCATTCTCTAACTCTACCAAAACGGGGGCTAAACTGTGTCCCTCAGCACCATACAACTTTGAAACGCCTCCAGGGAGCTTGTTATGTGGTCTTTAGACACAGAACATGACTGCTTGGACTCCTGTAGTGCTTTCTGCTGCTAGCAACAATTTTGTGTAGGAAACGTTTATTTTTGTCCTCTCCACAAACCTGTGAAAATCAGAGTTATGGAACAAAGCCAGATCCATTTCAAAACTTGTTTGAGTTGGCTGAAAAAACATCTGTAAGGCATTTGAAGTAAACTATTTACATGTTTCTGCAGACACCTGTTTGAAAGCTTCAGACAGTGGAACAGGCTGCCCAGGGAGGTGATGGAGTCACCGTCCCTGGAGGTGTTCAAGAAATGTGTGGACATGGTGTTTTGGGATGTGATTTAATGGACATGGTGGTGTTGGGTTATTGGATGGACTCAATGATATGAGAAGGATTTTCCAACTGAATCCAACTGTGATTCTTGTTTCCCCTAAAGCTGCTTCTGTCCAAACCAAAGGGAGCATGTTTCTTCCTGACAGTGCACTATTGATAATTTGCATCATTGCCTCTTTTTGAAGAACTCTGCTTAAAATGTTCAGAGGTGATGTGGAGTGAAAAGTTCTGATAAATGAACTTTTTTAATTAAACCAGCGAATTATCATTGTTTTAAATTGTGATCAGTATCTTGGATATTAACTGAAATTTTTGCATTTTCCATTAAGTAGTGCAACTTGTCACCAGAAATTATGCTTTTGATCCGCTGGTTAGACCTTAGATCAGCATTGCCATACCTGTAGGGGGCTACAGGAGGGCTGGGGAGGGACTTTTGGCCAGGTCTTGTAGTTAACAAGATGAGGGGCAATGACTTTGAGCTGGGGGAGAGGAGAATGAGAGTGAAGATGAGGAAGAAATTCTTGAGGCTGGGGAGACACTGGCAGAAGTTGCCCAGGGAGGTTGTGGCTGCCCCCTCCCTGAAGATGTTCAAGGCCAGGTTGGATGAGACCTTGAGCAACCTGGGCTAGTGGAAGGTGTATGCCTGTGGCAGGGGATTGGAACTGTATGATCCCTAAGGTTCCTTCCATGTGAAACCATTCTGTGATTCTATGACCTTGCAACTGAAGTGACCAAGCTGCTAGCAACACAAAAAAGAACAAGTGGTCAAATGTTTAGGCTGTAAGATATTTATTAGTCTGGTTTCAAACACTTTCAGTTCAGTCACAGATAGAAGCTATTTGGTTTTAAATGCCTTCATTAGTTAACCACTTCCCAGCTATTTTAAGATTCCTGCAAAAAATTCAGTGTGTTGAATGCTGAGCAAAATCAACATTACTGCATACAGTAATTTGCTCATTAGATGTGCTAAGCAGTGGATGGTTTTGCTTGCTTTGTGGCTTGGTTTCTCTATAAATATCTGAAAAGAGGTTGCAGTGAGGTGGGTGGTGATCTTTTTCTCTCAACTAACTAGTACTAGGACAAGAGGAAATAGCCTCACGTTGTACCAGGGGAGGTTCAAGTTAGATATTAGGAAGAATTTCTTTACCGAAAGGGTTGTCAAGCCCTGAAACAGGCTGCCCAGGCAGGTGGTGCAGTCACCATCCCTGGAGGTGTTTGAGGAACATGTGGGCATGGCACTTGGGGCCATGGTCTAAAGGTCATGGTGGTGTTGGTTTGATCATTGGACTTGATGAACCTAAAGATATTCTCCACTCTTAATGATTCTGTGGTATTTCAGACTTGATGTACTGTACAGATCAATTCTGTCTCACCAGTATGTAATAGTTGTGAATTTAACCAAGGAAGTAAAAAATCAGGGAAAAGTCTGATCTGTAGTTAAAGCCAATAGAGCTTGCAGTAGCAAGGTCTGCTGAATTGCAGGCTTCAGTTCAGTGGAAATGTTACCACAGTGATCTTTTTAAAATCTCTGCTTACGCAGCAGAGCCATGGGAGGCAGTTGGTGCTGTTCATGTGAGGTGCAACCTCTGAGCTGGATTGCAACTGGGCAGCCAGAGGAATTAGGGGCTGGAGGGCCACTGAAAAGTTGATTTGTTAATAACAGTTATTCCTGAGTGAATAGAGCATTAAGTTGCATAGTCTCTGTAAGGATGGCATTATCTGTCCTTAACTAAAATAGCAGTGGGAAAAGGAAGTAAGGAAGTCTTTGTGGGCATTAGGTTTTCATTGTTCAGTTGTTTCTGTATTCCAAACTGTTAACACCCCAAACCTATCTCTGGAAAATTCCCTGAAGTGGCAACTGTGATGGGAAAGACGAATGTTTCCAATGTTGTACTGTGCAGGGACCTTGTGGGCAGCCCAATCTGGCTCTTGGTCAGCTTTCAGCATCCTCTCAAGCAGGCTTGACACAGGCTCTGGAGGGCTGAGGGGAAAGGGCAGCTTTCTGTCTTCTGCCAACTTTAACCCTTTCAGCTGGTTGTTTTCAGTGCAATACGAGACTGGTAGCAGATGCAATCTGTTTGCTTTCCCAGAACACAGGGAAGCTGGCTTCACTATAACCAACGATTAGGGGTTGGTTAAGATTGGAGATTTTTTTGTGGGGTAGAACGTTTTGTATTTATTTCAGCAGACACACTGGTGATGAACCTGATGAAATCCAATTCTGCCTTGCACTGAACTGGGTTTGCATGGATTATACCCTTCAGTGTAGCAGCTGGCTGTGAAGAAACTGCTTTCAAAGAGCTCACTGTTGTCGATGCTCCCACAGACCTTCTCATGTGCCCTCCTTGTAATGATGTTGGAATAACACCTAGGCTTTCTCCTGGTACTTCAGGGTGATTTACTGTGGTCTTCCCCCTAAACAGAGGTCAGACCAAGTCAAATCCAGAGAGGGATTATTAATGACACTTGCTAGGAGAGAACAGAAGAGGCAAAAGGACATAAGGCTCCCTTACATGAGCTGTCAGACCAGTGAATGAAAATGGTCGGGGATGTGTCAGGAGGCTGAGTAATGGTGTGGTCTCAGTTGTGCCAGCTTTCTGGAATGGCTGCATGAGACTGTGGACACCCAGGGGGACCACAAAAAATGAGTCACGAGTTAAATCTGCAGACCCCGTGGAAGATGCTTTATATGACTTCAGACTGGTGAGCTCAAGAGGTGAAGAGCTGGCAGACCGGAGGTGGCTCCCAGCTGCCATTTGCTGATCACCTCACCTCCAGCCTTCACCTTCCCCTATCAAGACTGAGACATCAAACATTGAGGGAGGACTTTAAAGCTCAGAGCTTTTTTTTGGCTCTGCTGATGGACACAACACAAGTTCCTGGTCTGGCTAATATTCAGCACCCCCTAAGATGGTGGATGTCAATTTGTTTGCTGTGTATTTTTTGTTGCTGATGGCTCTGTTCTCCTTGCTTTCCTTATTCTGGAACCCTGAAGATTACCTTCAAGTGTCTTGGGGCAAGGTTACCCTCAAATGTTTTTTTTCTCCCCTTAATTTGAGGGGGGGGGAGGGAGTAAAACATGGCTACTGCCGGCTTTCATCCTGACTCTACCCTAAGGGAAATAAAAGCAAAACACATTTTCAGGTCGCATAGATGTGGAAATTGCCTGTGTGTAGTGTCCTGCACCTCCTGTAATGACTGACTGCTGCTTTGGTCTTCTGTTTTCTCTCTGGGGTTCTTGGGTCTCCCTTGCCTGACTGAAACCTGTTACATTTTGTGCGATACAGAAACGCTTTCACAGAATCATGCAATGGTAGGGCTTGGAAGGGACTATCCAGTCTGACCTCCCTGCCAGAGCAGGATCACCCAGGGCAGGTGACACAAGCACACAGCCAGGCAAGTTTGGAAAATCTCCAGAGAAGGAGATTCCACAACCTCCCTGGGCAACCTGCTCCCGGGCTCTCTCCACCCTCACAGTAAAGAAGTTCCTCCTCATATTTAGATGGAATTTCCTATGTTCAAGTTTGAATCTGTTACCTCTTGTCCTGTCGCTGGGAACCACTGAGAGGGAGTCTGGCCTCATCTTCTTCACACTCACCCTTAGATATTTTTAAGCATTGATAAGATCCCACTCAGCTTCCTTCAGCCCCAGCTCTCTCATTCTCTCTTCACATGAGAGGTGTTCTAGTGCCCTCAGCATCTGTGTGGGGCTCTCTCCAGTAGCTCTTTGTGCTTCTTGAGGTGGAGTGCCTGGAACTGGATGCAGTACTCCAGGTTTTGTATTTATGTTTCATACATTTTGAACTGCAGCAAATACTGGATTATTGACATGTCTCAGAAGAAATTCGTAGTCTGACTTGGTTCTATGCCTCCACTGGTGGAGGGGTTTTTTCCGATATATCATCCATATTTTAGAAGTGAAGCTGAAGTTCTGCGCTGATTTCTGTATGAAGATGATGGAAAAGGAGAGCTTTGGCGTGCTAAAGGCCAGATTAGAGGACAAGTTTGCACTGTTTTATGAGGATTTTTCTTGCAAGTAGGCACTTCTATGGAGTCAGATGTGGGTGGCCTGTTCTGATAAGATCACATATCTGAGTAGGTGGCTTGTGGACTGCTCAGTAAACAACTCTAGTACTGTGTCCAGAAGTGTCTCAGAATGTGGTCACCAGGAGATTAACACAGTGCTCCCTGCAGCAACAGCCTTAGTGTTAGGGCTACAAAGATGCCGAGGGGACCAGAACATCTCTCCTCTTACAAGGAAAGTCAGAGAGAATTAGGGACATGTAGCCTGCAAAAGAGCAACCTAAAGGGGCTCTTATTGGTGGTGATCAATACTTGAAGGGTGGGTGTCAGGAGGATGGCACCATGCTTTGTTCAGTGGTGCAAGAGGAAATGGCCTCAGGTTATGCCAGATTTCAGGCAGTTTTAAGTAATAATCAACTTGACATACCATATTTAGTAAGGTTGGTCAGTATCTTGAATTAAATTTAAAGATATTTGGTGTGACAGTTTCCCTGGCATCCAGACTTCCGTGTAATGGAAGTAGGGCTAAATATTTTCTTCAGTAAAGGACAACTGCATTTTATAAACAAACCTATTCGGTTCCCTTGACACAGAGATGACAGTGCTGTGGCAGAATTAATTCTCCTGTGTTGAACATTGCTGGAATTTAATCTGTCAAGGTTTAAGTGGGATTCCAGATAGCTTTCGTAACCTCACCAGCACTGGGAAGGGTAGTTTTTTTCAGCCTGGAAAAGAGAAGGCTTCAGGAAGACCTTAGAGCAACCTTTCAGTGCCTGATGTGGCTACGAGAAGGCTGCAAATGGACTGCTTCCAAAGGCCTGCAGTGATAAGACAAGGGGCAGTGGTTTGAAACGAGAGAAGAGTAGATATAGGTTGGATGCTAGGAACAAGTTCTGCACCAGGAGGATACTCAGCACTGCAATGGATTGCCCAGGGAGGTAGTTGAGTCCCCATTCCTGGAGGTACTGAAGGTGAGGCTGGACAGGGCTCTGGGAAACCTGGTCTAGTAGAGAATACCCCTGCTGAGTGCAGCAGAGTTGGACTGGATACCCTTTGGAGGTCCCTTCCAAACCAAACCATTCTATGATTCTATAATGTGTAATTTTAAAATCTGAAAATAGTAGTTAAGATGCAAAATGCTACTTGGCATTTTTAAAAGGACTTATACCTCTGAGCTGTTCTGGCCAGACCTTACCTACATTTTCTTCAGTTCTATTTATACAGGTGAAATTGCCAGATTAAAAGTCTAAGGGGAAAAATACCCAACAATAACAAACCAAACCAACACAACAACTTGACAAATTCCTGAGTAAAGACTATGTGACTCACGTAACTGGAGAACAGAAAATAACTGTTCTACCTAGTTTGCGATGCGTCCAAATGTACAATTTAATAATACTGAGCTTTAAATATTTTAATGACAGCGATGTATACTTGTAAAGTCTGCATTTTGACCACAGCTTGTAGTGATAGGACAAGAGGGAACAACTTTAACCTTGAGAAGAGATTTAGAATGGAGATGAGGAAGAAATTCTTCCAGTGAAGATGGTGCGACACTGAAACAGGTTGCCTCGGGAGGTTATGGACCTCCCTGGAGGTGTTGAGGGCTTGTGAGAGGATTGGATGTGCCCTTGAGCAACCTGATCTAGTGGAATATGTCCTTGGCCATGACAGGGAGGTTGGAACTGTTATCTTTAAGGTCCCTTCCAACCCAAATGATTCTATGAGTCTATGTCTGTTAGAAAAAATGGAGTTTAGAGATCTTGATTCCCTTTTAAGTCATTTCAGAGAGTAAATTAATATCCAAGTAAAATCCAATTGAATGCATTAAGTAGAGCCTGAATATGGTACCAGCTTGGCATAGCCAGAGAACGTTCCTAAGCTGGATGCTTCAGCACCTGAAGGTGGATTGGTAAGGAGCTATAGAATCATCCAGGCTGGAAAGGACCTCAGAGATTATCAAGTCCAGGAGGTGCAGGAGTTACTTAGAAGTAGAAATGACAACTTAGTGACCATTGCGAACCTGCCTTATGACCGTCTTCTATACTCTGCTCTTTCTCTTCTTAAACCTGGAGTGCTCTATCTGCCTACTTGGATGTCTTACTTGGTGCAGATGTTTCATGTCTGAAAGGCAGATTTGTATGAGAGTTCAACCGAGAAGGGGGTTTAGGAGAGGCCGCTTGAGTTTGTGCATGAGGTAGGTCAGCTGCCATACATTTCTGAGTACAACAAGCTAAGAAGAGCCTGCTCTCGAGTCTTCTCTTTTTTTTTTTTTTTTTTCTGCCTTCCCACCCTGATAAACTGAAGTAGCTCTCACTGAACTTCAGTTAACTTTTTGCATCTTACTCATCTGCCCCATCAGTTTGGCTAAGTCTACACTGCCCTTTCTATGACAGCTCCTGATCTGAGCTCCAGATACTGCAGGAAAAAGCAAAACAACTGAACAAGCAAATGATGGATCCTGAGATGAGATCATCGTGCAAAATAATGAACAGCTCTTTTCAGAGATGAAATACTACTGTAATTCCAGTGGTGTTCTGGCTATCATAGTAGAGTTACTGTTGCCCTGGAGGTTTTGTAATCATCCTGCTGGAGAGCAATCTCATGTCTGCTCAAACACTTCAGTGTAGTGACCACACTGGCTCAGCTATGCCCACTTAAAACATACTTGCGGTTCCTGTAGGCGGAGATGTGGGAGGGCAATCTTCTGTGCAAGGGATGATCACACCAGGACAGTCAAGGAAGTGTAGAAGGCCCAAAATAGTCTCTTGTGAGAAAGTGAAACCACCTGCACAGTGCCTTGTGCTTGCCTGGCAGCTGAACTTGTAACATTCCACTTAGCAGTCTTTAGAATATATCCCCTCTCTCTGTGATTCATACAGGTATCTGTCTAAATGCTCACTTCATCACTGCTTTCCTAAAAGTACTGGACACCTCTCTGCACTTGGGAAATCCAGGTGAAAATCTGTGAGCCTCTGTTCAAAATGCTTGTTTCTCCTCAGCTACAGATCCAGTGTTTTACATTCCATATGTTTTGTACTCAGGATTTGGCATTGTGGGAAGTTGTAACTGTAGCCTTCATTATCTCTGAAGTTCTCACCTGGGTGTATGCTAATACAAGATGAAGAAAGTTAGATGGACAAATCTAGAAAAAGTTGAGAAAGAACAGTCTGAGAATAACCTGATTAGCTAGTGAAGTTGCACCTTTTTTATTGTGTGCTTTTGGAAGAGGGCAGATCAGACTGTAAGAGAATAGTGGACTCATAGAATGCTTTGGATTGAAAGGGACCTTAAAGATCCTCTAGTTCCAGCCCTGCCCTGCCATGGACTAGGACACCTTCCAATAGAAAGGCTGCTCACATCCATGCCCCACTTGGCCTTGAACACTGCCAGGTTGGAAATAAATGATCTTCAAGGTACCTTCCATCCACAGTTTCTCTAGGCAACCTGTTCCAGTGTCTCCTCCCTCTCACTGTCAAGAATTTCTTCGAATTCTCCAGTCTCATTCTCCCCTCTTCCAACTCAAAGCTGTTGCCCTTTGTTCTGTCACTACAAGGCCTTGTCAGAAGTCACTCTCCTGTAGCTTCTTCATGTACTGGAAGGCTGCTCTAAGGCCTTCCTGGAACCTTCTCCAGGATGAACAGCCCCAACTCTCAGCCTGTCCCCATAGGAGAAATTCTTCAGCCCTCTGATCAGCTTCATGGCCTTTTCTGGACTCTCCTACACTTCCACATTCTTATTGTGCTGGGGACACCAGAACTGGAGGCAGTGCTGCAGGTGGGGTCTCAGCAGAGCAGAGTACAGGGACAATCACCTCCCTGGTCCTACTGGTAACATTTCTTTTGATGCTGCCCAGGACACAGCTGCCTTCTGGGCTGAAGCTGCTGATGGATTCTGTTGTTTAGGTAACTAAAGCAGATGTTTGGCGGCATCACCTTCATACTCAGCTGAGGCATCAGTGGCAATTCTTAAAAATTCAGCTCTGGAGGTGTTCTCTGTGGTGGTGGTGATGAAGGGAGGCTTTCTCCTTGTAGTAGTGGATCAAAAATTACATGTGACAGCTAGCAGGGAAACTTAGCCCCTACAAAGGCCCTGTGCAAGGCTGAGTAATGCTAAATAACTTTGTTGACATATTGCTGCTGCTGAAAACAAAAGACCTGGAAGCTGATCCTGCAGATATTTGTCTGTGTGTACTTTCCGATATGAAAAGTCATTTATCAACAGGAGTAGCTGCAAATGCAGCTAGGCGAGCTCTCCTGCAAATGACCCACAACTGCTCGACTGAAGGGAATTTATCCATGGAGTTTAATTAGTAGATAGAGTGTAGCATGTCAGTGCAGTTATTGCATGTGCAGGAAAGCAAAGCCATTGGTCTTGGGTTTCTCACTGTCTGGAAGGTGAGGTCATAACCTGAACTTAACCTGTTTTGCTTGATACCTGTGAAAGTGAAGGCAAAACAAAGAAAAGGCAATGGAAAAGGGCAAAGAGGAAGTATCTCTGCTTTTTATTAAACAAGGTCTGAAGTGGAAGAGCAAAAAAAAAAACAAAACTCATAAGATCAAGCAATGCCCAAATTGCCTGATCCAGGCAGTAGCAGTAAAGCCAGAGATGTTTGCATTCAGCCGCACACAGCAGTAGTTTGCTCCCATGCAAATGTTTAGTGAGGAACTGAAATAAACAGAATCATGGAGTCACAGAATGATTCGGGTCTCAAGGGACCTTGAAGATCATCTAGTTCCAACCTCCTTGCCAAGGGCAGGAACACCTCCCACTAGCCCAGCTTGCTCAAGGGCTCATCCAACATGACCTTGAACACCTCCAGGAAGGGGGCATCCAAAGCCTGTTCCAGTGTTTCAACACCCTCACTTTCTAGAATTTCTTCCCTGAAGAGAAGGGGCAATGGGTGTGAATGAATCTTTTGGAAGATTAGAACTTTGGTTCCTACAAAGACAATTCGAGTGGATTTGGTCAGACACATTGTGCTTGACTGAAGGAGGAAATTAAAACCTCCAAATAAGATGATGTGATGGTTTGGGAGTTCCCTGCCCCCCCACACTTGTAAAATGACCCAGACTAGATCTCAGCCGGATGGAAGTTAAGAGATGAAGCTACATTTACAGCTTAGCACAGTATACAAGCAGATATATACACTATGTACAGGAATATTTACAGAAATATACAAGTTAAAGGTAATACTGAAACACAGCACCCCTCCCAGAAATCAAAGACCCCAGGAGGGGCTCCCAACCACCCTTGCACCTTCTCCCCAACCCTACACCTTACCCCAAGCTTTGCCTTACGCGCAAGGTGAGTTTGGAGGATCGACCGGAGGGGGGGATTAGAAGAAAAAGTGGTTAATGGAGTTATTCAGCAGAGAGGAGAAACCAGAGCTGCTGGCCCGAGAAGCTGTGCCTCGTGACCCAGACTACCTTATCTTTTTGTTTTGAGTACCTTTTCTAAACATCTCAGCAAGCCTGTGAGTGGACATCACCATTGTTTTCCTTCACAACCTATAGTATAATTTTCGCTATTAAAATATTCCAGTTAGCTCAAACCAGCACAATCATTGACTTTGCTTGGTCAGCATCTGTGAGTGCTTTTTAAAAGAAGAAAAAAAACCCTACTGGTGCTGCTGGTATCTCAGAGCTGTTCTCTGAGTTAGAGGAGTAACAACTGGAACTTATCAGTAAATTTGATACATTGTGCTGTGAGAAAAGAATTGCTGGGTTTAGAAAAGATTGTGATGTGAGATACATTTCCTTGTTGATACTTGGGTTGAACTGTGATGGAATTTGAAGGGTATTTTGTCACTACCAGGATCTTTTAGGATAGAGTTATGTTGCGAATGGTAGTTATGACATTTTAAACCAGGAAATTTTATAGAATCATAGGATTACTTGGGTTGGAAGAGGCTTCTAAGGTCATCAAGTCCAACCTTCAACCCAATACCACTGTGGCCATTAAACCATGCCCCCAAGTGCTGTGTCCACACCTTTCTTGAACATCTCCAGGGATGGGAACTCTACCACCTCCTTGGGCAGCCTCTTCCAACTCCTGTCCACTGTAGCAGGAAAGAAATTTTTCTTAATATCCTATATTTAGATTAGACGTGAGGAGAAAATTCTTACCCGTAAGGGTGGTGAGGCACTGGAATAGATTTCCCAGAGAAGTTGTGGAGACTCTGAGCCTGGATGTGGTGAAAGTCAGGTTGGATGGGGCCTTGAGCAAGTTGGGCTAGTAGGAGGTGCCCCTCATGGCAAGAGGGTTGATACTGTGTTGAAAAGGACCTTAAAAATGATCCAAACCATTCTGTGGTAAGGAAATCTTCCTCTCTGAGGCAGTCAAGGGCAGTGGCAGAGGAGAAGATTGCAGCTGAAAAGGCAAGGGAATTGCTGAGACTTGCTTTGCTTTGTGTGTATTGGGACATTTGTGTGTTTGCCTTTTTTGCAGCTCGTGAAGCTTTGCCAACGTGGGACAAGCAGATTCAGTCACTGTGTTTCCAGGTCAACAACCTGGCGGTGAAGATCAGTCAGACAGTCCCAGAACAGGCAGTGTAGGCAAACTGGTGTAGTAGGAGGTGCCCCAGCCTGTGGCAGAAGGTTTGGAGCTAGATGATATAAACTCCCTTCCAACTCAAACCATTCCGTGATTCTAACTGCAGGGAGGATAAAAACATTAAGATGTGTATTTACAGACCGACTTTACAAAGTCAGTCTGCAAAGCAGTAACACGTAGAGATGTAGTCAGGGACCAGGGTTACTTTGAGTGCATTACATCTGATGGTTGTTAGGTGGCTAGAGCTGGAAGAATGGATTGGTAGATGTTTTAAAGAAATTTGCTTGTGTTACAGTGTCTCACTGATACTTATGTGCAGTGTGAATGTTACTTAAGGTACTGAAGAGGAATGTTCTTACTGTGTCAGATGGTGTTCATCACAGAACATCTCAGTGGTGAAGGACTGCTGTTGTACAGAAAGGCCTTGGGGGTGTTGAGCTGCAAGTGGATAATATTTGGAAGAAGTACCGAAGATCTCACAAGAAAAACAATTAGAATCACACTTGATTTTTGTGTTGTCAAAGGCTGTAGCATAGTTGTCCCCCTTTAAACTATGGAACTGCTGGAGTGGATCCAGATGAGGCCACCAAGATGATGGGAGGGATGGAGAACCTCCCCTGTGGAGTCATACTGGGGGAGTTGAGGCTGTACAGGCTGGAGAAGAGAAGACTCCAGGGAGACCTCAGAGCAGCCTTCCAGTACCTGAAGGGACTCTAGGAGCTGGGGAGGGACTTTTGATGAGGGCTGGAAGTGCCAGGACAAGGGACAATGGCTTTGAGCTGGGAGAGGGGAGATTGAGACTGGGGATGAGGAAGAAATTCTTGAGAGGGAGGGTGGTGAGGCACTGGCACAGGTTGCCCAGGGAGGTTGTAGCTGCCCCTTCTCTGGAGGTGTTCGAGGTCAGATTGGGTGAGGCCTTGATGAAGCTGGTCTGGTGGGTTTCCCTGCCTGTTTGTTGGAACTGAATGATCATTAAGGTACTTAACACCACCAGTAAGTTGCTCAGTTTATGGATATGGGAAACTTCCCTGTGTATGGAGTTTGGTGCAACCTATTTAGGTTAGACAGAAAGGGAAACTCCAGTCTGAGGTTTGTCAGTGCCTCAGGCTGTAACTGTCACTGAGGTGCATTCTCAGCTCAGGAGGCCTTCACTCCTTTATCTCAGAAATGGAAGACTCATGGTTTGCACAGCTGAAATAATTGCTTGACATGTTCATGCTTGGCAGCTGCATGCTACCTAGTCCTGATGAAGTAAACAGCTGTTTTTGCTTAAGATTCTGGAAAATAATATATTTATATTTTTAGCTTCAAAAATACCAACTAAGTGTTGGAAATGTGCTGGGGGCTATGGAACAATCTCTTTGATCCAGGATTACTTGATGTTTGGACTTGTTCAAATGTTGAAGTATGGTTTGGCTACATGTGGGGATAGCCCAAGCAGAACACAAGTGTATTTTGATAGCAATCACTGATTTCTCCAAGGGCCCTTATCATTGGGGCATAGCTTTTGGCTTAGGTCCACTTCAGTGGACCTTCTTGCTGGATCACTGACTTTATTTCATGAGGTAGAAGTAAAATACTACTTAGCTCCTGATGATGCAAAAGGTAGTGGATGGTTTTTTTCACCTGTTGTATGAACAAAAAATGTTCTTCCCATCATTCTGCTAAAAAGATTTTTCCACACTGTGGTGATGCTGTGGCTTGTTTTCATTTGTTCCCCTGGCAATGTCCAACTGATTAATACCATTGCATTTTACTAAACCTCACTGTGATTCACTTGCATTAGATGTTCGCCTTGTTGCATCATATGAAGCCAAAGCTTCATCCCCTCAGTTTTTCTCTTTGAGTTTCGTATTTCTTAATCCTGCTGGTGACACAAATATTTTGTGGTACAGAAAGGTCTTCAGTTGGTGTACAAAAGTGTTTCACCTTTTTAATTCATTGAAGCCACGGTGATGGATAAAGTGATTTAAATCTCTAGTACAAGAAGGATGCTGGAGCAGGTCCAGAGAAGGGCCATGAAGGTGATCAGAGGGCTGGAGGACTTCCCCTATGGGAACAGACTGAGAGAGTTGGGACTGCTCAGCTTGCAGAAGAAAAGGCTCGAGAGGTAACTTGGAGATGTGTTCCAATACCTGAAGGGGGCCTACAAGAAAACTGGGGAGGGACTTTTGAAAAGGGCTGCCTCAGGGAGCCCCCTTTTCAAATGCGTGTCTTCTACCAGGAACTTGAGACTCTTCCTGTGATAATTCTGTGAGCTGAAACCAGGGAGTGGTAATGTCTCTTCCTTTACTTCTTGGGTCTATCTCTCTCTCTTTCTCTCTACTTTTTCTTATCTTTTCCTTCCCATTTTCGATCTGTTCCTCTCCAGTCAAACCCAACTCATCAGCTGTTTGATGTCGGTTTTTCTTTATTTCCCCCAAGGGAATCGTTTGACTCTTAACATGACCCTCACTGCTGACCAGGACTGGTGCAGCACAACTAGGTCCTGACAGGCTCCAAATGTGACACATCCCAAGGTCCTTTATGTGGCTGAAGCAATTTACAGCCCAGACTATGACTATGAGTGAAGTGATTACTACTTGCTTGCTCTTTTATTGAGACTCTCACTTACTCCACATAGCAGGACTAATATTGGGCTACTTCTTCCTCCCTTCTTCCAGGCTATCTACACATGGAAAAAACTATGAGGCTTGGCCCAGAATTTTACTGTGTCGGACAAAGTCCTAGAATCAGTAAGTTTCTGCTTTTTATGGTCTATGTGTAAATTGGCAAGGTATTGCTTACTTGTGCTTTGTACAGCTGCTTGAAGTGATGTTAGATGTGTTTCCTGATCTGTCGAGATGGGATTCACAGTCCAAATTCCTCTCTGCTTCCAGTGCAGTGAGTGGGTGACTTCATCCTGTTCCTCTGCAGCAGAAAATACAGAAAAGAAAATCCCATGCCAGAACCTTTGAGAACTGAGCCTGGGTATCCTACAGTCATCTTGTGCATATATGGGGTTTGTTGTTTCCTAATGGAAACACAACATGTTGGGCATTGTAGCAACAGAGAGACATTGTCCTGGAGAGCTTAATCTGAAACAGATGTGTTAGAAGTGGGGGAGGAAGAAGACAGACACAGAATAGCAGCGTGAGTTGCCCAGATTTGCTTGGCTGGCAGAAACTTGGACTAGAACTCATATCTGATGACCCCTAGCTCATTGGGTTTTTTTTGGGTTGGATGCTATTCTCTGTTTATATCACTCTTGACATCTGTCTCACTTCTGAGACTTGCCAGGTAAGTTGAAGAGAAGTTAATGGCACATTACCACTCCAGTATGGATATCCAGGAGTTCCCAGTGCCACAATTAACGTCTCTGGCAGAGGAAAGTAATAATGGGAGGTATTTTAACATCCAGATTTGCTGAAATAGGCCAGTTACAGGCTGTACATGCTTCTATGCAAGAAGTAGTAGGAATGGTTTTCCAGTTTGGGATGCAACTTGCTGCTGTCTGGACAAGTGGGATGGTGATGCCAATGTGCTTCTCTAGATGGGCCAGGAGTGTTTGTTGCTTCTTCCTTGAAGCTGGTCTCAAGGAATTGCATCTTCTCTTGCATCTAGTCCCCAGGGTCTGGCAAGCAGGAAGGCCTGGGCTGTCTAAAGCCCTGGTCTCTGTTTACCAGTTCTCTGCCAGAACCTAACTGCCAAAGTTTCTGGCAGCCTCTCTGAAAGGGATTTGAATTCCACTGTGGGCTCAGTGGGAGATGCTGAGTGATATGGTTCTACAGAAAGTTTTATTTCTTGTGCAGGCAGTTAAATTTTCTAACTGCTCTGCAGCCTGTATTGTATGGTCCCAACTTGATGGGTGAGGGGGGCTTGGGTGAAGTAGACCTCAATAACTAATGCCATCACACAAATCCTCTGTCAGTTATAGGAAGAAGGCCATGTCCCTTTTTGTTTTTGCCTGATAGTAAAACTTTACTTCAAAAATTCAAAGAGGTTCACAAAATAAATTAAATGTGTTGAAGCATCAGGTTTACACTTCCTAACCTGGAAGGAGACGGGGCAGAGAGTGCCTTGTGATGAAAGGAGTTCAAAGGAGGAGAAGGTTTTTAACTTGTAGGGCTTGGAACTTCCTGTGAAAGGCTTCGTGGAGATACGGCACATGATTCTGTTCCTCTATCAGCCATTGTATGTGTGGCAAATGCTTCTTGCTGTTCTCCTTGCAAGTGGAGAATTCCTGGTTACTTGGTGTTGCTTTAAAGTTTTTCAGAAGAGATTAGCAGATACCTAGCAGAAAACACAGAGGATCAGAAGGGACATGTGACACTGCAGAGCTGCAATCTCACATTAATAAGCACTCGGTGCTTAAGAGATCATGGAAGAAATTTGAGATTCAGGACTAGCAATAACAGGCACAAACTTGAACCTTAGAAGCTCTATCTAAACGTGAGGAAGAACTTCTGTAATTTAAGGGTGCTGAGGCCCTGGAACAGGCTGCCCAAAGAAGTGGTGGAGTCTCCATCTCTGGAGACATTCCAAACCCTCCTGGGTATGTTCCTGTGTGACCTGCCCTAGGTGATCCTGCTTTGCAGGGGCATGGACTCAGTCTCTGGGGGTCCCTTCAAACCCCTAACATTCTGTGATTCTATAAATTTAGAAACAGTCCCACAAGACAACCTGTATGCTAGGTCATTTATAGTAGACGTATTTCATACAAATGCCACCAGCTCTGCTCTAATTGCTTGATGAGCTGGTGGGGTCAACAAGTGAGAGGTCTGATTGTCATCTGTCATGTATGAAGTCATAACTTCCACAGTTTTGTCTTGGTGACTTGAAAGTGTTGGTCTCAGTACTTAAGGAAAAGAAGTGGGTTTTGTTCTTACAGTAGTAGCCTTGGTTATCTTGCTCTTGCAAGAAGTCACCCTTTTCATTGATTTCTGTGTCTGCCTGCCTGGAGGAAGAGGTTGTTTGCCTTGACACCTGGATAAAATCTCTGGAATTAAAAATGTTCTGAGCACACAGGTCGTTAGACCTCTATTAGGGTCTGGAAAATGCACATAAAACTAAATGAGGCATGTGGAGATGAGTGCAGCAGCCTCGTTGCCATGATCAGCTATCCAATTATATTTATTCACTTGAATATCTGGTTCCATGCAGGTTCTGCTTCATGGCCTCACCTCCACACACTGCCTCTGTTTTGTGTAATGTTGGGAGGACTGCGACAGGGACCCAAGACAGAGCTCTGTGGCAATCATAATATAGGTGCTTTAAAATACTCAGTTATGAGGACCCTGTTCCTGTGGACAGTGTTCTTGGGTAAAGGGTCCTGAAGAGGGTAGCAGCCATCGAGAGCTCTAGGGGGAGAAAGAGCAGGTGGCAATGACACTGCAAGAGAGAAGCCCAAGAGCTAGTTGAAGTTTGTTTTTTTCCTGTTGAAATATGGTTATTAAGCTCTGGGAAGACCTAATAGCAGCCTTCCAGTACCTGAACGGGGTTACAAGAAGGAGAGAGAGTATTTACAAAGGCCTACAGTGATAGGGCAAGGGGCAATGGCCTCAAACTAGAGAAAAGCAGTTTTAGATCAGATGTTACAGAACAAATTCTGCATCAGGAGGGTGCTGGAACACCGCAGTACGTTGCCCAGAGTGGTAGTTGAGGCCACATTCCTGGAGATATTCAGGGTAAGGCTTAACAGGGCTCTGGGCAACCTGATCTTGTGGAGCATATCCCTGCTGACTGCAGGGGGTTTGGACTGGATGACCTTTGGAGGTCCCTTTGAGCCCAGCCCATTCTATGATTTTAAACACCTGGAATGCAGAAAGTAGCGGAAGTACTCCTAAGTCAGTTGAAAGGCTTTGGAAGCAGCTTGTATGTGGGAGAGGAATGGACAGATGCTGGAGAGGCACTCATGGACGGGATAGCAGAAAGAGGTCCCTCTTTAGGCTTGAACAGCAGGGAGTATGCAGAGTGGTAAAGGAGCCTTTTGGACTACAAAGGGAAAAGCCTAATTTGCTGTTCTGTTAAAGCTTTCTAACATTTCAAAGTAAGTGTCACCGAGATGGTCAATGGTCTCATGGTTGTGCCTCAGGGTGTATCCGAAAGGATGGAAGAGAAAGGACTTTGGATTGCTGTGTTTTCTTTTAACAGCGAATCTGTTGCTAGAATTATCTGTCACTTGAACCCTCTGCTGGAATTTGAAGAGCTTAATTGGGAGATCCTGAAAGCTCCCAAAGCAAATAGCAGAGGGTAGGTTAAGCAGCTGTCAGTGCTTCAAAACTCAGCTGGCTCTGCAGATGGAGCAGGGAACTGAAGCTTTCTTTGCTCTGATGCTCAGCTCTGGCCTACAGTGCAGCAGAATTTTCATGCTTATCCCCAGAATCTCTGGTCAGGCTTTTAGAGCTCATAGCTGCATTACTGCAGAGAGATAGAGAAAGACTGTCTGGAATCTGTCTTCTCTAAATCAGTGATGTAATTTCATTAGTTGTTCTTGGGGATGCTGGTGGATGAGAAGCTGGACATGAGCCAGCAACGGGCACTTGCAACCCAGAAAGCAGTCATGTACTGGGCTTCATCCCAAGGAGAGAGAGCAGCAGGACAGGGAGGAGGTTCTGACCCTCTACTCTACTGAGACCCCACCTGCAGCACTCACTCCGCTTCTGGTGCCCCCAGCACAAGAAGGACATAGAACTGTTGGAGCAGGTCCAGAGGAAGTCACAAAGATGATCAGAGGGCTGGAGAATTTCCCTTATGGGCAACAGGTTGGGAGAGTTGGGGCTGTTCAGCCTGGAGAAGAGAAGTCTGCAGGGAGACCTTAAAGCAGCCTTCCAGTACCTGAAAGGGGATACAGGAGAGCTGGGAAGGGTGTTTAGATAAGGGCTTGGAGTGTCAGGATTAGGGACAATGGCTTTGAGCTTGAGGGGACATCAAGACTGGAGATTAGGAAGAAATTGTAAGTGAGGGTGGGGAGACACTGGAACAGGTTGCCATAGGGAGTTGTGGATGACTCCTTCCTGGAGTTATTCAGGGTCTGGTTGGATGGGAGGAAGCTGGTCTAGTGGGAGATGTCCCCACCCATGGCAGGTGAGGTGGAACTAGATGATCTTTAGGGTGCCTTCCAAAACCAAACCATTCTGTGAATCTGTGAAAATATTGCCTGACCAGTGGTGAGCTCCTCTGAGCTCTTAGAGCTTGTTTGGTTCTGTTCTGCTGCCTAAGTTAGTACTTGCTTATGGAAGGGGAATTCTGAGAATCTTCACTTCCAAGAAGAGGTTGAGTCTATGTATCTGAAAACCAGCTTGCAGGAATAGAACTATACTGCTGAGTTACACTCATGTTCATATGTATATACATTTGAAGTTTAACACCAAAATAAAACCTGACACAGTGTATTTTTGACTTTGCTAATTTGAGCTGGACTGATGCAGCTGCTTAATGGACAGCTGAGGAGCTTTAAGTAAGGTACTGCAGGATGCCAGTGTCAGTGTTCCCAAAAGGCATGGGTTAAAAAGCTTTGTGAATTTCAGCTTCTAGGAAGATCACAGACTCAAATTGCATCAGGTTGGAAGGGACCATCTCGTGCAGCCCCGTTGCCAGGGACGCCTTCAGCTAGACTGGGCTACCCAAGGCCCAATTAAGTTTAATCTTCAATATGTCTAGGGATGGGGCCTGAACCACCTCCCTGAGCAACCGATTCCAGTATGTCACCACTCTCATTGTGCAGAACTTGCTTCTGGTGTCCAACCTCTATCTACCCTGTTCCAATTTCAAACCATTACCTCTTGTCCTGTTCACAGGCCCTTCTGAACAGTCCCTCCCCAGCTTTCCTGTAGATCCCCTTCAGATACCGAAATGCAGTTCTAAGGTCTCCCTGGAGCCTTTTCTTTATCAGGCTGGACAGCCCCAAAGTTTGAGCTTTGACTTAAAATATTAAAGCAAATTCATTATGGGAATGTTTATATTAGAGGATTTGCATTTTTAGTTTATATTTTTGGTTTTATTTTTTCTTACCTGCTGCCATTCCTTATGAGAATACAGATGCTTGTGTTCCATGCTTCTGACCGAAGACACAAGGTCATTTACCTTCCTGTGAGTCCCAGTGAAGTTTGCTTTATGAGTGGGAAAGAACAGTGTTGTTTATGCTAGTAAGGGCTGATTCCAAAATCATCTTGGAGCAGTTTTGGAAAATGTTTAGGAAATCAAAGCCAAGTGGCTTGAGATCAGATCTAATCTGAGGTCCTGGCAAGAGTCTTGTAAAAGAGTCAACTCTTATTTTTTGACTATCTTAAAACCATTGGTTTTCAAGCATTCTCTGGATGAACCTGATCCTGAGTGTCCTGTTTCTACATTTCCACAGTGATCTGTCACACCAGCAATCATCACTCCATCTGTTGAAGCTCTGTTCTGTCTTGTGATACTTTTTTTTTTTTTTATTAGTTCTAAGACATTACTGTAATTTGAACCATACATTTTACATAGGTGACCATATTCTCCCCAGCCAGAACTCAGCAGAATCAGCTTCCTTCTGTGTGCCCAGGATAGCCTTGCTCTGTTTTTAGTACAACTCTAGACACAACAATCTGATCTTGAAGGAAGTAGGCCAGATAAAATTGTTTGGGCTCTTAGAAGAGGTGCTGCATACTGAGATCCAACCAAAATACTGAGTTATGCTGAGCTCTTGCCTAAAAGAGAAGAGGGAAGTGATGCAAACCCTTTTGTTACAGTTGGGTATTCTGGTTGTCCCATATAACTTGATGTGCATCTTAAGAGTCTTTCATTAGTCCCTTTTATCTAGACTGACCAACAGAACATGTAGGCAAGAGTTGTGTTGCTGAGTGTAATTAAAAGTTGCATGTCAGCTCCAGTCGTTGAGCACAGAGTTGGAGGGAGTCATAAGGCAGGGAAAGCAGAAAATCCACCAACTGGTGAGTGATGTATTGCTGCATCTGAGAGGAAAGGATGTGGAAATGGATGGATCCCTGTGAGATAAAATGATTCCCAACTGAACAGCTAGAGTTTGATAGACTTGAAAATGCACAAATTATCCAAACATCCCTGAGAATGGAAGCCTATTGTATGTGTAGGGAAGATTTTACACTACTGCTTCAGATGTGTCAGGATTTGTCTCTGTCCCTGAGCATTGGCATGGCTGTGCTTTAGGACTATCAGGGTAAGTAACTTTGCTCTCTTTTGTGAAACACCTTGCAAAATCTGAAAACAGTGAAGATTTCAGCCATTTTCCCAAGTGTCGTTGATTAATTGTGGCTGTGACTTGTCCTTTTATTGGTGAAGTCTAATGATAGAAAAGACTTTATTTGGTAAGCTGTGGTTGTGTTTTTTACATGGTGACCTTAAATTTTGCTGAGACCTGCAATGTGAAATTCCAGTTCTTTCCATACTGACAACTAACTGGTCAGCCAATACTCAGAAATACCCCACAAAAGCTAAACCAACAGTATTTATAAATCCTCTATTTTCCAAAATATTTCAGATAGTGGAAGGATAATCATGGAATCATAGAATGGTTTGGATTGAAATGGCCCTTAAACATGATTTAGTTCCACACCCCCTGCCATGGACAGGGGCACCTCCAAACAGACCAGGTTGCCCAAGACCCCCTCCAACTTGACTTAGAACACTTTCAGAATTGGAAGCTCAGATAAGACAGATTTAATCTGTAAGTTAGTTAAGGATAAGGTGAATTGAGCATGAGACTGAAATGGGACTGTCCAGCCTGTAGTATTGCACAACACTAGCAGTGAAAATAGGATGAGAAGAGACTTCCTGAAATGTGAAGTACACTCAGCAACTATTTTTCTGTTGGCTAATACTGAGGCACAACTACAGGGGCAGTGGATGCCTTCTGGGTTTAGTTACGTTGATGAAAGTGGTGGCTTTTCCTTCTTGCTTATACATTTGCCCACTTTGTTTACCAGACTGCAGTGATGCCTGCAGAGAAGCTCTGTTGCAAGTACTGTGCCCATATATGTATACATGAACACACAGAGGAAGAGCAAGTGTCCTGAGTGTATGCACTCTGTGAAGTTCACAAGCTGTGCAAACCCATGTTTGCTGGAGCAGAAAATGCCTGCAAAGAAGCCTGACAGTGAGTGAGGTTATTCTGGTTTTGCTGTTTGACTTCCTGCAGGCTGGAACTTTTCAGCATTTATTTTCAGGCACTACCAGCCTGAAAGTAGTTAACTTGAGCAGGAGATGCAAAACAAAGACAGACTGTAGAGCTAAAAAGATGCTGAGGAGACTGGAACATGTCTTGCAATTAAAGGCTGAGAGAATTGGGGCCATTAGCCTGGAGACGAGCAGCCTCAATGCTGGCTAGTACTTCAGGGGTGGTTGTCAGGAGAATGGGACCAGGCTGTGTTCAGTGGTGCCCAGTGACAGGACAAGGGGTAACAGCACAAAGTGGAACATCAGAAGTTCCATCTGAACATGAGGAAGAACTGCTTTAAGGGTGAGGGAGCCCTAGGGCAGGCTACTCAGAGAGTTGGTGGAACCTCCATCTCTGGAGACACTCCAAGCTTGCCCGAATGTGTTCCTGTGTGATCTTTGTTAGGGGAATTGGACTGGATGACCTGCAGAGGTCCCTTCCAACCCCTATCGCTCTGTGAAACTACTGTGCCTGCTGCAGTGACCATCTGAGAAGGTGAGGCTCTGCACAAAGTCAGTTTGCTACTTCCACTGGTATAAAAGGGCTTGAGGGCAGGAGGCTTGGAAGTGGTACCTCACTGGTGCTACTTACAGATCCATTTCTACATAAGCTGAGCAAGGAAGACAGAATTTGGTCCTCAGTTAAGTGCCCCATTTGCCAAAGGAGCACCTTGCACAGAGGGACAGAATTACCTTTGGAACTGCCTGCACTTGGCTATGGCTGTTCCATAGCTAAGCAGGCTCAAAATGTTCTTTTCAAATGCATACTTCATCCTTCCCATGTGTTTGCTTGCTTGGTGGAGTGTTTCTGATTGTTCCATTGGATGTTTTGGGGAGCAAATCCACATGTTTCTCTTCCTGAGGGAAAGATTGAACATCTTAGTTCCCTGCCACGTGTGTTTGAAGTGTCTCAGTCTGCTCAGGTTTGGTATCCAAGGAGTGAGATGGAAGCAGTTTCAGCATGGAAACGTAACTGAGTACCTATAAGCACCAGACCAGGTTTCTTCTTAGCTTTGACTGTGTACTGCATGGAGTTGGGTAACTCATTCCCAGTTACAGAACTGTTCCTGTTGGGCTGTTCCCTACAGTAGCTCATGAATGCCTGGATATCGATGATGTACACGTAGTAAAGGTGACTTAGCCTAAGTGATGTCAATGTGTCTGACAAACAGGCCCATAAAGCTCCTCATCTGAATTATTTTACCATCTGAAACTCAGCTTTACAAGAGTATCTGCTAGCAAACCATCACTGCTGCAGAGAGAACGACCAGTGGCAAAGGGCCACTAAGAAGCAAAGTAAGGAAGAAAATGTGGCCGTGGCAGGTATGCATTAACATAGGGGTGTGAGTGGCACTCATCTCTGTTTTCAAAAGCACCTGTGTTGCTGGCACAAGGCTGTGAGCTTGCTGCTTTGTGTGAACGCGTCTGGCATAGGACCTGGGGAGCTGCATGTACCGAGTGCTGCTGCCAGCAGCTCCAGTCTGCCCTGCAGCTTGCTTCCTGTGTGTCTCTGCACTTAGGAAGCACATTGTGCTGCTCTCTTTTCTCTCTGGTAGCTGGAAATGTCCCTTGGGTTACTTCTGTCTTAAGAGAACAGAGCACTCTGAGAGCAGTTATTTCCTACTATATAAACAACAGGTCCTGTGTGGCAGTGAGGTTCAGACAGAGGCACAGAATGGTTTGCATTGGAAGAGACCCGCCTGCTGTAGGCAGGGAAACTTTTCACTAGCCCAGCTTGCTCAAGGCTTCACCCAACCTGGCCTTGAACATCTCCAGGGAGGGGGCAGCCACAACCTCCCTGGACAACCTGTGCCAGTCTCTCCCCACTCTCACTGGCAAGAATTTCTTCCTCATCTCCATTCTCAAACTCCCCTCTCCCAGCTCAAAACCATTGTAGCTCATCTTGTCACTACAAACCCTTGTCAAAAGTTCCTCCCCAGCTCTTCTGTAGCCCCCTTCAAGTACCAGAAGGCTGCTTTAAGGTCTCCCTGGAGCCTCCTTTTCTCCAGGCTGAACAGCCCAAACTCCCTCAGCCCATTTCCATAAGGGAGATTCTCCAGCCCTCTGATCACCTTTGTGACCCTCCTCAGAAGTGCCTAAGTTTCTGACATTGGTTACCATTATGCACAAAGTGAGACTCACATCTGCAGAGGCACCTCAGCAGAGCAGGCATGGCCCTTGCTGGGGGAGGCTTTCAAGACCATTACAAAATGTTTTTTCTAGTGTGTCATTTTGGCTGCTCGCCTGCATTTGGCAGTTCACCAAGTTGAAGGCCAGCACAGGTATCCTGCTGGGCCTCTGTTTAATGCTTTCCGTCTAAAGCTTGTGCACGTTTACTTTTCTTCCCAGACTGACCCTGTAGCTCTCCTCCTTGTTTACTCTCTGAAAAACAAAACTGACACTGGCATGGTGACAGCGGGACCCAGGGGTTTCTTCAGACTGGTGTGGCTTTAGAGACAGGCTGCATTTCGTTGGGGTGCAGCATGCTCTGTCTGATGGGTGGATACCATCTGAAACCCACTGATGACTGGGCTCAAAGGGAGGTGGGAAATGGAGCTAAATCCATTTGATGTCTGGTCACAAGCTCAGTGCTGGGGCCAGTTCTCCTGAACATCTTTATTGGTGCTCTGGAGAGGGGTGGGTCAAATGTACCCTAAGTAAATTTTCAGATAAGACTTAAGTTCACCAACAGTGTTGAACTGCTTGAGGGCAGGACAGCTCTGTAAAGGGGTTCTGGACAGGCTGGGTTGATGGCTAAGGTCAGTTGAATAAGATTTAACAAAGTCAAATGCTGAGTCTTGCACTTGGGTAACAACAACCCCATGAATGCTTCAGGCTGGGGCCAGAGTGGCTAGGAACTGCCTAGCAGAAAAGGACCTGCAAGTGCTGGCTGAGGGCTGGTTGAAGATGAGCCAGGGTGCACCCAGGTGGCCAAGAAGGCCACCAGCATCCTGGCCTGAATCAGCAGTGGTGTAGTCAGCAGGACCAGGGCAGTGGCTGTGCTCCTGGACTCAGTGCTGGTGAGGCCACACCTTGAGTGCTGGGTTCAGTTTTCAGGCTCTCACTCCAAGAAGGACATTGAGGTGCAGTGAAGGGTAGCGAAACTGGTGGAGCTCATGAGCAGGTCTGATGAGAAGTCCTGTCCAGCCTCACCTTGAATATCTGCAGGGATGGGGCTACGACGTCCCTGGGCAAACTGTTCCAGTGTTCCAGCACCCTCATGGTGCAGGACCTGTTCCTGACATCCAATCAAAATCTGCTTTTCTCTCATTCGAAGCCATTGCCCCTTATCGTGTCACTGCAGGCTTTTGCAAACAGTCTCTCTCCATCCTTTTTGGAGCCTCCTCAAGGCTGAATAACCCCAGCTCCCTCAGCCTGTCTTTGTAGCACAGTTATTCCAACTCTCTGATCATTTTTGTGGTCCTCCTATGGAGTCTAGCATGCTGGACCGAGGTGGTGGTGGTGGTGAGGATGGAGCTTACAAATCATTTCTCACTCTGTCTGCATATGGGGAAAAGAAGAGTATAAAGTCACGCTCACTGAGTCACTCTGGAGCAGACGACAGTCGTGCCATTCAGAGAGGGAACAGCAGCTCCCCAAACTCAATTACAGCTGCAGTTTCCATCATAATTCTCATGCTGATCTCTGCTCTGTGGCTGAGTCAGACCTGAGTCTATGGAGAAGCCATGCAGCCCTCCTTGCAGAGGTTCTTTGGAAACCTCCAGCTGATCAGCACAGCGTGAAATCCATAGTCCTCCTTAAGCACTCCACTGTAAACTAACTTGTGAGGATGCAGGCAATTGAAAGCAGCTGAGTCAAGACCACTTTGTGTGTTTAGCTTGCTAAAGATGCATCACAGGCAAAAAATAAAAAAGGGTGACAAAATTACGTGTAGGGTCACAGGGCATCTCTGTGTCAGTTGGTGGCCATCTCCTGTGTGCAGCACAAGCAAGCTGCTGCTCTAAGGTCTTGGACAGAAGTGCTTGGTTCCACTGTGAGAAACCATAGGGCTGGTTTGTACCCCTGAGAGATGACAGGCCCTGGAGCTGGGGTGCCCCTGAGGGATGGCAGCCGCTGCTCCGTGGCACCAACAGCGACAGGCAGAGTGAAGCAGCGCAGGGAGGGTCTGGATGCGGTGGGCTGGCAGCGCTGTCTGGGAAGGCAGCCGGATTCCTGCCGGCGCAGCAGCAGAGCCGCTGGCGCTCCGGAGCTGCCAATGAAATGTGAAACTCGGGGCTGGGTCTGAGGGCTGGCCCCGCAGGCTGTTCCAGCCCCGTGCCGTTCATTTACACATCCAGACTCTCCGAGCCACCCGTCGCAACTTCTTGCGCCGCTCCTCCGATTTCTCGCGGTGGTGCGGTGGGAACCCTGCGTGAGCACAGATCATCGGAGCCGCCGAGAGAGGGGGAAGGAAAAGGAACTTCTGAGTGCAGCCAAGCTGAAACAAGCTGTCACTCTTTCCAGATTTGCCTGAGACGCCGCCGGGTTTATGGGTGAGGGTACCCACTCTGCCCGGGGTAGGTAGGAGCCCTGGCCTGAGCACTTCGGGAGCTCTCGCTGGACCGGGTCAGCAGTGCAGTTGAATCCAGGGTAGGTAGCACCGATGGGGTTTTATCTTGGTTACAAAAGTGTGTGCTCTCTGCAGAACAAATACTTGCTGCAGAGCAGGAACTGGTGGCAGCAGCTGTCTGTGCGTGTTACGGCTGTTCTTGGCTTGGGGGAGGAGGTGTTGGCATCTTTAAGTGTCGTTGTGTGCTGTATTTTTTCACAGTGTTCAATACTTCATAACAGGATTTCCTTTTGCTGGCTCCAAGGGTCCGGGCAGAGTGTGTCATCTGACTACTTGTTGGCTTAGACATAAGTAAAAGCCCTTTGTGCTTTCTGCAATCTCCACATTAATGTTCATCTTTGATTTATTGTGATTGTCTTCAAAATCTTTTTCCTTCCATGCAAATACCTGTAGGAGGCTTTCAGAGATCAGGTCCTCACTGGGACAGATGTAAAGATTTGGCCAGATGATCCTTGAGGTCTCTCCTAACCTGGCATTCTGTGATTCTTGTGTGACTTGCAATAAGGACTTAGATTGTCATCACAGAGGAGTTAGGAGCTCTTCAGTGGACTTATAGAGTGGATTTCTTTTTATGATAAGGGAGTAATTATCTTCTCTTCCATTTGCTTAGATGGAAAATGTCTTTTTCTTAGCAGCAACGTGCATCTCTACTGTCAGTTTAGGGTTTTCTTCTTTTAGGAAAGTAGAGAGCAGTCAGTATTTCATGTCTGGTGATGTTAGAAACATTTTTACAACAGATGTCTGGAAATAAACAGCAGATACTACTTTTTTTTTCATGGGTACTGTTGTCCTGTATAGGTAGAGATAAGAACCCAAGTGAAATACCCTGTGCAGCACAGTGATCTCTTGACACTGAATTTGTCTAGTATTAATCTGAATTGGGGTCGTCTCTGTTAAATGATGTGGCTGCTGGCAGAGAGGGATCACTCACTCTTAGTAGATCAGCAGCTATTAAGATGCTCTTAGGTTAAGTTTTCATGTTGCAGAGTAGAGCTGTACCTGGAAGGTGATAGTAACTTCTGTACTCTGAATTAAGAATTAAAGCATCTTGTCCTAATTAAAAGCCATCTAAGAGCCATCTCATCCTCACAGAAGGCATGCAGAGTTACCAGCAGAGCTAGAAAGAAGAAAGGACTGGGACTCAAGTTCTTGTTTCTAGCCCTATGAAATTTTCATGTTGTGGCAGGTTTTGTTATTGCAAAAGGCATCTTCTAGTACGTGATACAGTGACTTGTGTTAAAAATAAATGTGCTCACTGCTGGTCTTTGTGCATGGTGTCTAAAGTTATTTGTCTGCCTCTTCTTTTGATTGTTGAGCTGTCTCTCAGCTGCTTCTTCCATCTCTTGTTCTTTACTTGGCTTTCCTGCTTTAAAGAAATTGGATAGGTTTAGTTTGGGATAAATAGCATGTCCACTCAAAAAAACCCCACAACAACAGAAATATGCCCACAGCAAGGAAAAAAATTTCGAGTCATGTAGAAAATTCAGCTAACAACAGAATTTGTAGAATTGTAGAATGCTGGAATAGTTTGGATTGGAAGGGACCATAAAGACCATCCAGTTTTAACCCCTCTGCCATGGGCAGGAAAACCTCCCACCAGCCCAGCTTGCTCAAGGCTTCATCCAACCTGACTTTCAACACCTCCAGGGACTGGACGTCCACAACCTCCCGGGCAACTTGTTACAGTGTCTCACCACCCTTACTGTCAAGAATTTCTTCCTCATCTGCCGTGTAAATCTGGGTGGAAGACACGGCTTCTTTGCACTGTGTGGCAACGTCCTTCTGGATACAAGTGAGCAGGAGGCTGAGGAGCAGTCCTGTCAGACATCCACCTCTCCAGTGGCTGTGGGCTGGTGCTTGAAGAGCAGTCATATTAGTAGTCATAAAAGCAGGTTTTGAAGATGGAGTTTAGAAGGCTAGAAATGAAGATCCCTTAAAGGAAACTACCTCACAAGTGGTGGTTTGAACTCCTCGTAAGGATACATTTTCAAAAGTGACTAGAATAGAAATCCCCTGTGAGCTCTGTGTGCAGCTAGAGCACACAGGAATCTCTCAGGACCTTTTCTTCTCTTCCTGCTTGATTCAATACCTCTTTTGTTGTTGTTGTTAAAACACACCAGGTGGCAAAAAATATAAGGGAGATAACATTCACAGTGATGAATTTGAAATTATTTGCATCCTGTTACCTTTAGGTTTTTCCTTTACAGGTTGTTCAGAGTTTATTGTGACCTGATGGACTTCAGATGTCTTCTTTATTCCTGGAGCTATTACTTATTTGCTTTATCTTTACTGGGCAGGGGGAGTGCTTGACCTCTTGGAACAGGGTAGGAACACTGTCATGTTGGGGCGGCATTAGAGCTGTAAACTGTCTCGAGGGTGAATGAACTGTGTTAGCTTTCACCCAGGAAGAAAAAGAAAAGGTTGTCTTCTCTTGGCTTTCTGAAACAAGAATAACACTGAAGGAGAGTATCTGGTGTAAGTTTTCTCCATTCACTAGCTGGAACGTGACTTTCTGTAATATTGAGGAGTCTTGCTAAAATGAGTGGCTGACATTGTTGGGTGTATAAGGACACAAGCAGCTTTTTATGGAACTTGTTGCTCCAGTGCCAGTTTTGTGAGGAACAGAAACTTAAATAGAAGCCACATATCTAGCTTAGATTCTAAACATAAGACTACAGAAAGTGATAGTGGCAAGATTTGGTCTGTGTCCATAGAATGTTAGAATTCTAGAATCCTAGAATGGTTTGGGTTGGAAGGGACCTCAAAGATCATCTAGTTCCAACCCCACTGCTGTGGGCAGGCACACCTCCTACTTGACCAGCTTCCTCAAGACCCCATCCAACGTGGCACTGAACATCTCTGGGTATGGTTGGTTCTTCACAACTTGTGCTTCTGCTCAGCAAAAACCCCCAGAGGGTGCACAGACAGCTGTCTGTCTGTCTTTTCTGTCTCTAAGTAATGGCCTCCTTGGTACTTGTCACCTGCAGAAGTTTTCAGTCATGGTCTTTTAGTTAGAATTGTTTTCTTTCAAGCTATTGGCTAAACTGCAAATGAGGCAGTTCCCCTGAGACTGGAACCCACCTGCAGTATGGTGCTTTTTTAGCTTATGGTTCTGGTTTTTGACTTATCTGACTATTTGAGTTCATTGTGCCTTCCAGGCTCAGTCTGTGTTTCACTGAGCTTTGCGAATGCAAGCATTGTGCTGCACCAAGCTGGAGACCTTGAAGGAGCACAAGAACTCAGTGCTTTTAACCTGAAGGAACTTCTGTTGTTTGCCATTGTACTGGTTAGTTTGGAGGAGCTTTCATCGCCTGTGACTCCATAAGCCAAACATCAGCAACACATGCTGAGGTCCTGTAGTTTCTGTTATGAAATACCTTTATGTTCATAGAATGCTAGAATAGTTCATGTCAGAAGGCACCTTAAAGATAATCCAGTTCCAGCCCCTCTGCCGAGGCAGTTACACCTCCCACTAGTCCAGGTGGATCTGTCCAACCTGGCCTTGAACACCTCCAGGGAGGGGGCAGCCACAACCTCCCAGGGCAACCTGTGCCAGTGTCTCCTCAGCCTCACTCTCAACAAATTCTTCATTTCCAGTCTCAATCTCCCCTCTGCCAGCTCAAAGCCATTGTCCCTATTCCTGTCACTCCCAACCCTTTTCAAAAGTCCTTTCCCAGCTTTCCTGTAGCCCGTTCGGGTCCTGGAAGGCTACTCTGAGGTCTCCTTGTAGCCTTCTCTTCTCCAGGCTTAACAGCCCCAATTCCCTCAGCCCATCCCCATAGGGGAGGTTCTCTAGCCCTCTGATCATCTTCGTGGCCTTCTCTGGACCCCCTACACTTAGTTCTGTGCAATTTGAAAGACCTGAAGATGAGGTACTGAGAGACATGGTTTAGTGGTGACTTGGTGATGCTAGGTCGATGGTTGGACTTGCTGATACTAAAGGCCACTTCCAACCAAAATGATCTATGGTTAGCATCTCTTTAGTGAAGGCATTTTTCATGTCTGACTTCCGAGAAGTAACTGGTGCGTTCTTGTCATCCTTCTCCCACGTAGGCCTTTGCTTTTAGAGAAGCTTAAATTTCGACTAGGTTGGTGTCCTTGGCCTAACAAATTCAACTATCATTAAGTGTTAGTAAAATGCAAAACTCAATAACTTGCCTGTTGGAGCTGGTGAGATCACTCCAGATGTCACTAACTGAGAGTGTCAGGCATGCTTTTTTCCTAGGTCAGTGTGATCTGGACCCAAGTATGTTGGCTGTTTCCACCTTTTGAGCTATTTCCCTGTTTTTCACAGAAGTGAAATGCATCTTCAGCAGGCAGAGGCAGAACCCTTCCAGTTAGTACTTACTCAGATGACTTCAACTCCAGCAGTGGCAGCCTAGATTTTCCACAAGCTGCCTTTCTTGCTGTGACTTCAACCTCCCCCAGTTACCACATCCTCTGTTTGTGAAAAGAAAGATGTGAAGGAGGAGAGAGGTGACACCAGGGGAATCCCTTGCTTGAGAGAGATTAAACTGGAAAAATGTAGGAAAGGGGTGGCAGTCAAGGGCACAGCATAGCTTCTGCCCGAGAACGATGAAGCAGAAAGGAACTTTTTAGCCTGGAGATGAGATGACTGAAAAAACTGCCAGGGAAAGAGCAGAGAGAGGCGAATTATTTCCTTATTTTCCTGTACAGGAATCTCAGGATGTAGCCAGCAGTAACAGTGGCAGGCTCCAAACAAACAAAAGGAGGTAGTAATGTGCACAAGATGTAAATAAGGTGCAAGTAGGATGTGTGAGTGCTCATCAGGAAAGAGAAAATGCAGTTTTAAGGGGTAGCTATCCCTGTTGTTGCATGCCTCTCTCATCGCGTTTCTCCCTGAGATTTTGGAGTTAGGATGCTGGGATGAATGGATTCTTTCCATTCAGTTTTGGGCCCCTCAATCCAAGAAGAACAACACTGAGGTGCTGCATCATGTCCAGAGAAAAGCCATGCAGCTGGTGAAGGTCCACAGCATGTCTTGTGAGGAGCAGCCAAGGGAACTGGGGATATTTCATCTGGAGGAGAGAAGGTTCAGGGGAGACCACCTTGCTCTCTGCAACTCCCTGAAAGGATGTTGGAATGACATGAGAGTTGGTTTCTTCTCTGGAGTAACAAGGAGTGGGACAAGAGGAACCAGCCTCAAGTTGCTCCATGGGATATTTAGGTTGGACATGAAGACCATTTCCTTCCCTGAAAGTGTTGCCAAGCCTTGAAACAGGCTGCTGAGGGCAGTGGTGGAGTCCCCAGCCCTGGAAGGGTTTAAAAGCTCTGTGGATGTGGTGCTGAGGGACATGGTTTAGTGGTGACCTGGCAGTGCTGAGTTGCCAATTGGAGTTGATTGAGCTTTGAGGTACTTTTTACCTTTACAGTTCCGATTCATATCTCATTATAGCCATCCATTTGTTCAGTTTTGACCCTCTTTTGTTTGGATGTTACTTATATTGGGGGTGGGGGTGGGTTGGAAATTACTTGATATTGTTTGTGGCTTGATGGAAAGGAGCTGAATGACCCAAGCAGACCATTGCTGTATGTGAAGACTTCAGCTGAAAATGTGTGGAGGTAAGGAAGAATAAGAGACAATGTTGTGAAACAAGTTGTGATGAATCTTTGTGCTTTAGATCTTTTAAAATCACTTGTTTCCAAGTAGTCCTGGGAGAGTGTGTGGGCAAAGTCTTATAGGATGAGTATTTATAAAACAAATCACAAGGGTAGATCACATGAGCTCAAGTGCAGCAAACCCCCTGAAGCGTGCTGGAGCTCATTCAAGCAGAGAGTCTTTCTCTATGTGCCCTACTTGACAACCAGCACTGCAGAGGTGAGTAAAGACAGCCTGCTCTGACATTTCCAGTGACTTTAACAGACAGGAGGGCACTGCATTTAAGGGTGGCTTAAAGTATGCTTGAGGCCCTGCCCGAGATGATTGAGAAAGAAGAATGATGCATAGGGTATAGACAATTAGTTTTGCTTTTGACTCTTCCAACCCTACTTGGTGGATCAGCTGGATGCATTGACTGTCTCTCATGGACACACTAGTTGATAATTCTTTTAGTATAGGATCATAGAGTTGTTTGTGTTGCAAAAGTCCCTCTGAGATCATCCAGTGCAACCATCCACCCAGCACCACCATGGGCATTAAACTATGTCTCCAAGTGCCATATCCACACATTTCTTGAACACCTTCAGGGATATGGGGACTCCACCACCTTCCTGGGCAGCCCCTTCCAATCCCTGATCAGTCTAGCAGGCAAGAATTTTTTCCTTCTCTCCAACCTAACCCTTCCCTGGCACAATTTCAGGCTATTTCCTCTTGTTCTGTCATCCTAGGGAGAAGAGACCAACCTCCACCCCAACTCCTGCAACCTCCTTTCAGGGAACTGTAGAGAGCAATGAGGTCTCCTTTCAGCCTCCTTTTTAGAGTATATTTAGGGGAAAAAAATGTTTAAGAGAACCAAAATACTATGAGGATCTCTGCATTCTACAGTAGTCCAAGATCTTGTTGCCACTGTGGCTGTGTATTTAGAACTGGTTACTTGGAGTTGGTCATTACTGCACTGGAGTGTTAAGGATCCTGCATGGATCTGGACTGGGAAATGAGAATGACAATATCAATGTACAGCACAGAGCGTGCTAAAACTCCTACCTAATGATCCTCTGCTGTGATTCCAGGACAGCTATATGAACACAGACACCTATCTAGAATATAAAAAGTCTTCTGAGAATCTATTTATTTCATGTTATCATAGTCTATCAAAGTATTGTCTTAGGAAGCATGCTGGATCACCTCTGCTACGCGGACAGGCTGAGGGAGATGGGGTTGTTCAGCCTTTAGAAGAGAAGGCTCCAGGTAGACCTAATAATGACCTTCCAGATCTACAGGAACGATGGAGAGAGACTGTTTACAAAGGTCTGCAGGGACAGGACAAGGGACAATGGCTTCAAACTAGAACAGATCAGATTTAGATTGTAGAACTTGTTCCTCACATCCACTATGAGGGTGGTGGAACATGGCAACAGGTTGCCTAAGTGGTTGGGGCCCCATCCCTGGAGATACTCAAGGTGAGTCTCAACAAGCCTTTGGGCAACCCGATGTAATGGATGGTGTCCCTGCTGGGTGCAGGGGGGTTGGACTGCACTGGACCTCTGCAGGTCTCTTCCAACCCAGACTAAGATTTGAGGTATTAGTGTTGTTTTGAAATGTGAGATAATGATAAAGGAAAGAGCAGTGCTGTACATCTGCTTGTTATAAACTACCAACCATGGTATTTTGATTGTCCACAAGAAATGCTGCCCCATCACTGGAGATATTCAAGGCTAGGTTGAATGAAGTCTTGAGCAGCCTGGTCAAGTGGAAAGTGTCCTTGCGTGTGGCAGAGGGCTTGGAACTATAGGTGAGCTTTAAGATCCCTTCCAACTCAAACCATTCTGTGATTGTTATGATTCGGTGAAAGCAGAGCAAGCAGCATATTTGCTATATAAGCTTTCTTTCAGGGGAACATCCAGACCCTTCTTTCAAGGGTTTAGGTTTCTGGTTGCTTGCTACGTTTGTGTCTCTCTGCGGTGGCTTTGTGTTGAGCTTTACCTCTTAACAATGACAGAGATCAAAATTGTGCGACAGAGGTATGGTTATCTGCTGCTTAGTGGTCTTGCAAAATGCAAACCAAGAAATTCTGGATGCTAAAGGAAATCTTATCTCTGGCAGCTGCAATATTTGTGCAGCTGCTCCCACAGATGTTTCTTTTTTCTCTTCTTTTGCTCCTATGAAGGGAGCAAACTGAAAGAGATGTTAAAGGGCCTGTCTGGAGAAAGTGAAGACTTGAAGTGACTTTTAGTACAAGGCTCCAAACTAAAAGGACCGTGATTGCTTACTGATGTTTGCAAGTACAAAGTCTGCTTAGGCTCTGTATTCATTGACACTGAGGAGCTGGAGCAGGTCTGGAGAAGCGCAGCAAAGCTGAGGAGAGGTCTGGAGAACTGGACTGGGTAGGAACAGCTGAGGTAACTGGGGGTGTTTAGTGTGGAGAACAGGAGGCTGAGGGCAGACCTCATTGCTCTCTACAAGGGCTCCAAAGGCTGCAGCGAGGTGGGAGTTGGGCTCCGCTCCCTCATATGAGGTGATAGGAGGAGAGGAAATGTCCTGAAATTGTGCCAGGGAGATTTACATTGGAGATGAGGAAAAACGTCTTTGCTGCCAGAGTGTTCAGGGATTGGAAGAGGCTGCCCAGGGAGGTGGTGGAGTCCCTGTCCCTGGAAGTGTCCAAGAAATGTGTGGCCATGGCACTTGGGGACATGGTTTGAAGGCCATGGTGGTGTTGGGTTGATTGGTTGGACTGGATTATCTTAGAGGGCTTTTCCAACTGAAACAGTCACAGAAACATCCAGGTTGGTGATCCTGAGGGGATTTCCAAGTCCAACCTGTAATCCTACTCTAAGAGATTCACCTTAAACCGTATTCCTAAGCACCACATCCAAACTACCCTTAAACACACCCAGAGTGTGTGACTCCACCACCTCCCCAGGCAGCTCATTCCAGTCCCTGACCACTCTCTCCGTGAAAAACTTCTTCCTAATGTCCAATCTAAACCTACCCAGCCTCAGCTTGAGGTCATACAGGATTCTATGGTCCTGTAACTTTACAGATTTTGAAGACCGTCCTAGGTGTTAGTCTTGATGTTAGGAACAATTCTGCTCACTTCCCATGCTGGTTCTCCTCCTGTTTTGGCCACCTGTCACTGGGAGGCTTTACCACATTTAGAAACAGTTGCTGACTTGGCCCCTTGCAGTGCTCTGTGGGTCTTTGTGTGGGACTAACTGCATGAATTCCTTCCAATACTGCCTTCTCCTCCTGGGTGTAAGGGGAGAGGGAAACTTCTGGGAAGGAGCAGGGGGCAGCTGTGATGCTAACCCTTGTAACCTGGGGAGCTCCATACAGGTTTTTGTGCTCAGCACTACAAGTATTTTGTGGTTGAGTATTGAGTACTCTTCTCTTTATGTGCTGAATTTCCTTGTGCACCTCTTGTCCTACTGTCAACCTGGGCTCAAGTGCTCTATGCTGCCACCAGGAGAGGTCTAAAGCAGCCAGTTGAGTGTGTACCACATGGCACATTTATCATGTAATGAGATTAAGCAATTGAGCAGCAGCTCTCTACAATGCAGGTTCACACAGCTCCTGACACCTTTTCCTGGCAACTGGGAAAGTGCAGAACAGGGGTTTGGCATCAAACTGATCCTCTGCTAGCACTGGAAATAAAATCCTAAATGCTGAGGCTCCCTTCAGACTTTTGCATGCTGTTGGATGGTGTTATGCCTGGGACACTGCTTCGGAGGTCTTCATCTCCCAGTGTGAACAAGAAGGTTGTGAAACGTGAGTGTTAGCATTTCTTACTTTCAGAGGGACCGCGGGAGAATGATGCCTTAACCAAAAGGCCTTGTTAGTTATGATTAGTCTACATGTGGCTGTGCTTCTTACTGAGGTGTCCAGTGAGTAATAATCAACTGCAGCACAGTGCCTGCTGCATATACCCAGTAAAGGTGATAATTCCTGGACTGTGCTGTTGTACCAAATGCTGGATGAAGACAGAACAAGGAAACCATAAGGAGAGGGTCACCACCTGCTGTGGTGGCAGGAGGAAAACTGGAATAATAGGAGAGAAGCAGTACTACTGAGAGATTTCAAAGGGCCTTGCCTTTGCAGAATTTCAGTTTGTCTGCTGAGGAGGTGACAGATAGGCAGTTGCCACTGAGGTGTTGCCGTGGACAGGTGGATATGTCAGGGAGTAGCTCTGATTTCCCTCGCGGACTGATTGTCTGACAGTGCTGCTGGGTTGTAGGCAGAGCAGTTGGGATGTGGTGCTAGATGTGGAAATGTGGCATCTGGAGTTAGTAATTTCTCAAATGACTAGGCAGAAGATTAGTGCTTTTGTTTTCTTGCTTCAGCATTCATGAAAAGATTTCACTTGCCATTTATCTCTCCCTCGTAAGTCTTTATCACCTTGCACCAAGAAGGATCCTTAGGTTTCTGTTTTGAAAATACAGAGCTGCTTATGCCTCCTCTCCTGTGCTGGGCCGTAGTGGTCTTAGGCTGAAGGCTGCACTCGATGATCTTAGAGGTGTTTTCCAACCAAACCAATTCTATGGTTCTCTGTGGTGCTTAGGGACATGGTTTAGTGACAGAGTTGGCAGTGTTAGTTTACAGTTGGATTTGATGATCCTAAAGGTCTTTTCCAACTGAAATGATTCTGTTCTGTCATTCTATGACCAGTTATGCTTCCAGCTCCTAGGATCAGCTGAAAGAATATTTGTTAATGTCAGCAAGGTAGGGTCATCTGGGGTCTCTGCAAAGATCTGCTCTTCTACCCATCTCCGTGGAATTTCTGCTGTTTAAAACTTGTGGCTTGCAGTGCCTACAACTGGAAGGCTTGCATCTACCCACCCCAGTGCTTTTGAGAACAAGTAGATAAGTAAGAGGGAGTAGATCTCATTTTGGTTTTTTTATACCCTCAAAATTTATTAGGTTGAGAGAGGCTCCCCCCCACACCTTTAGTCTACTGTGGTGAGACTACATCTGGAATATTGTCCAGTTCTGGGCTCCTCAGTTCTAGAAGACCTCAGGGAACTGCTTGAATGAGTCCAGCGCAGAGACTTTAAGCTGCTGCAGGCATTGGAACATCTCGGAACATCTCCCTGTGAGGACAGGCTGAGGGAGCTGGGGCTTGGAGTGGAGGAGCCTGAGGGCTACCCTCATTGCTGGTGATGAAGATGTGCAGGGCAGCGTCAGGAGGGCAGAGCCAAGCTCTGCTCAGGGACGTTCAATAACAGGACAAGAGGTGAGAGGGGCAAGCTGGAGCAGAGGAGGTGCCGTGGGAACAGAAGGAAAAAAGTCTTCACTGTGAGGATGGCAGATCTCTGGAGAAGGCTGCCCAGAGAGGTTGTGGAGTCTCCTTCTCCGGAGGCACTCCAAACTCACCTGCATGTGATCCTATTCTGGCAGGGGCTTTGGACTTGGTCTCCAGAGGTGCCCGCCAAATATTCTGTGATTCAAGCAGTGAAGAGGTAATGTTTGCCTGGAGAATAACCTAAGGGATTAGGGAATTGTCCAGAAGCTTGGAAACTCAACATTAAGCTTGTTTAGAATCTGTGTGTGAGGGTAGATCTCTGAGCCTTTCAGCCAGTGGCTGTCGATTGTTGGCTGTGGTGCGGCTGAAGGGGTATTTGCAGACCATATGGATGTGAACTGGGAAAATACCAAGTGTGTACCTGTAGCTTGCAAGCTCCATTTTAGAGTAGTGAGAAGTTCATGCCTGCGCTTAAAAACCAGGCTGAAAACTTGAGCTCAGAAACAAGCTGTATGTGGGAAAAGCAGAGTTTGAGTGTTGTGTTTTCAGAGGCAGGCCAGGAACATGGGTGCTTGGCATCTACTGTAGCTGGCTAGCAATGAAAGAGATGAAATCTCAACACAAGAACAAAAAGATGATTTATTTGGCATGTTGAGGCATAAATCATGGAGCCTCACAGGCCTGTTAAACAAGCTCCATGGTTTGGGTATGTGTAAAAGCAAAGAGGCTCAAACGGTTCTTTTAGTTTATAACCTTGGATGCCTGAAGAGATTGCTTAGAAACCGATAGGAGCAAATAGAGTTCCACTCTTTGGCAGTGGAACAAAAAACCTCATTTCTAGCTAGTCCATCGTTTGTAGAATTTTCAGGGCTAATAAGGTAGGAAAAATAGTGTGGAAATGGTGACATAGTGCTGTGATTTTTCCTTCTTCAAGTAGCCCAATAAAGTCTTGCAGAACTCTTTAAAAAGTTTGTAAGCTGCAAGTTGCTGTGTTTCTGGAGGTGGTGATGGTGGTGCTGAAATGTCTCTGTAGAGAGACTGAAAGTTTTAGCTGAAAGCTCATGTGGAAATGACCAACAGGACAAGGAACGGGACTCTCCCCCTCTGATCTAGTGAGACTCTGCCTGGAGTGCTACTTTCATGTCTCATGAAAGGTGTTCCTGGAGATGGGGGAACAGCAGTAAAACCTCTGAAGTTGGTAAATAGGGAAGAAAACCTGGATTTTAACACTTGTATACTTAGAACAGGCTTGAATTGGCTTGATAGCCTGGTGGTGTTGAGTCAAGGAGCCCCAGGAGGAGACTGTTTTTTCTAGCTTGTTTTGTATCTTTTTCAATGTATCAGAGCTATTTTGAGAGATCTTGAAAACGTAGTCCTAAATCCATTGCTGCCAGCTTCTGCTGGTGGCATCTAACCTTAAATTCAGTCTTGTGAGTGAATTAGAATTTCATTATCTGACTTGTCAACCGTTCAGCAGCTAGCACCTGAAATTCAGATGTATGTGACTGATTCTTGATGCCACATGAGTGTGTTGTTTTAGCATTGCATATTCCCTTATGAACTGTCTGAAACTGATGAATTTTCTAGTTGTAGTTTTTTCCACTGCTCTATATTTTCATTGCCCTTTGGTCTGTCATGTGCTGTGCAAGTTTACTCTGAGAAAGTCCTGTGAGTTACCAGGATTTGCAAGGAGGCATGAGAAGGTGGTTGGTTACAGAATGATGTGTAGAGTGAGGATATACAAAACTGGCTTCTTGAAATGGATTGAGTAATCTGGGATGATTATTTTAAGAAAAATAAGACACTTCAGCCTGGCTCCTTGAGAAGTGGTGCTGCAGGAGTGCAGCTGAAATTGGGATCCACCTGACTGGAAAGCAGCCTAGTGGAAAGGGACCTGCGGTTCTTGATGGGCAATAAACTCAACATGAGTGAGCAGTGAGCTGGCAGGAGCCAACAGGATGCTGGGTTGCATCAACAAGGGCATCACCAGCAGAGAGAAAGAAGTCGTTGTCCCTCTCTACCCAGCCCTGGTCAGCCAACACCTGGAGCACTGCCTGCAGCTCTGGTCTCTGCTGTACAGAAGAGATATGGACAGGTTGGAAAGTGCCCAGCGGAGGATCAGAAAAGTGATCAGAGGGCTGGCAGCCCTACCCTATGAGGAGAGGCTGAGAGAGCTGGGTTTGGTCAGCCTGGAGAAGAGAAGACTTAGGGGAGACCTTCTCACCATGGACTAGCACATAGAGTGGCTACCAGCAGGATGGGGATTCCCTTTGGTTAAAGAACCCCATGGTACAGACAAGTGGTGGTGTGGACTGGTTCTTGCTGGGGAGATTCCCACTGGACTCCAGAAGAAAATGTTTGCCCAAGCACACAGCCAGAGTCTGGAATCATCGCCCAGGGGAAGCAGAGAAGTCCCCTCCATGGGACAGTTTGGCACTCATCTTGCCAAAGTGCTGGGCCAGGTCATTGCACCTGCGCTGTGACCTGGACAGGCTGGAGCAGAGGATCCTTGAGGTCCCTTCCCAGCTGGCATTCTGGGATTCTGTGAATCGTTTTAAGCTTTGTTACTCTCATTGTCCACGGAGATGGGATATTGAAATGGAATGATGCAATTTGCAGAGTTTGTGGGAGGAAATGATGGTGGAGAACCAAGAGTTGCCATGTCTGTCCCAGCTTCTGCACCACTTCTCCTTACCCATGCTGGCACTCGTTCATTGTGTTTGCTGTGCCTTAATCCTCAGCCTTTATGCCATTTAGTAGCAGAGATGTGTGCCTCTAGGCAGCTATTAAACTTCCCAGAGGCAGTTGTGAAAAGGAACTGTTAAATGTGAATGGTTTGCAAGTGTTCCCCTGCAGGAAAAGAAATTCCAGGAGTCAGGAAACAGACACGGGATTGTGGTATTGAACGCAAACATCAAGCACAAGTGGGACAATACTGGATTTTATCTGTGCTCCACTTGGGAAAATATTGAATGGTCCAGGGTGGCAAATTTGCTGCAACACTGCATTAAATTGAGCGCTAGGGGTGGGGGAGCAGAAAGTGCAATGAAGTGATGGACTGCAAATGATCCGAAGTGTTTCAGTGCCTTGAGAACCCTCTCAGATGTAATGGTGAACTTGCAACTGCTGCTTTCTTGGAGCAGTGATGGTAATGAATTTCCCCCATCTCACGAGGTTCAGCAAGGCCAAGTGCTGATGTGCTTCTTGAGCTACTGGTTTGCCTGCCTTAAGGAGCTGATGTTTATCACATCTTCCTCTTCCAGTTGTTTTTCTTCTTGCTGTTGACACCCTTCAAACATTTATGGAATGTGTTCTTTTCTTGGCTGTCAGAGTGTCAGTCCAACCAAATGCTCATCTTCATTCCTCTGCCCTGAATGACTTCCAAGTTGTCTTTGTTGTCTCCAACGGAGAAAAATCAGGCTTGGTAAACAAACTGATGGGCTGGTGCTGTGATGCATTGTTTTCCCTACTGAATTTGAAAGCAAGTTTGCAAATAATTTGTTGGATACTAGCACTGTTATGGAGCAGTAATGAAGAAAGAGATCTGTGTTTACTCTGTTATTTTCAGGCTATCTTTTATCAGAGAAGGAAAACTATTTTTCACATGTGAGTCTCGAAAGAAGTAACCCAGAGTTGCAGTCTTTTCTCTGTTTTTCACCATCAAATGTGGTTCTTGCAGTTCTCTTGAGGACCAAATGGTCTTCAAAATCTGAAAGCCAAGTTTTTTTTCCAAGAACACTTCACTGCCTTAGGGTAGGAAAGAAAAATCCAGAAAGCTTTGACAAAGCCTGAGCTTTGTGAAATGTTCCATCACTTCGAAATCAGCACTATCAAAGATATCAGCTAAGGTTTTACTTCACAGATTCAGCCTTTAAATACTTCCTTGGAAAAGATTTGTGGTAGGGGCAGCTGGAATGTAGGTTCTTGGGAAAATCTAGACCATGAGGTGAGCATCAGGATGCTCCTCAAGTCCCAGATATGAGGATGTCTTTTAGAGTACCCCATATTCCTCAGCAGTCTCTCAAGAAATGCCTCGCTGTTGAGAGAGTTGCATGTGTCTTTTGTTCCTTACAGCAAACATGAAGTAAGATTCCCAGTGAACCATAATAAGGATGATAAAACAGCTTTGTGCTGGAAGATTGTATTGATATTTTTTTCATCTTATAACTGGTTCTGAGTATTTCATTATACCATGTTGCTTATCACAGGGTATTTGGTGTTGTCAGCAGCAATTTGCCCAGTTTTTTGTTGTCCTTTAAAATTTGCATTTGATGTAATTTATTAATTATTTTTTTCTAAGCAGCAATTCAAATAGCTTAGGGTAGAGTTCAGCACACTTCACACATATTTTCCAGAGAGGAGAACTGGAAATGATGTTTAAAATATTTTGATTTCATAACATCCAGATGTCCTTTGTCCATCAACAGTGGTGACAACATTTCTGTTTTCCTTTCACTTTGTGTTCCTCACAGCTGAGTAATCCAAAGGATAAGCTGTGGCTCAGTACTCCCTGTAAAATGTGACACAGGGCTGTGGTTGGGCTGCAGGCTGAGAGGAGACCTTCTCACTGTGGACCAATACAGAAAAGGTAGCTACCAGGAGGATGGAGACTCCCTTTTGACAGTGAGTCCCATGGCAAAGACAAGGGGTGATGGGGTCCTGCTGGGGAGATTCCCATTGGGCTCCAGAAGAAAATGTTTCCCTGTGAGCACAGCCAGACACTGGAATCATCTCCCAAAGGAAGCAAAGGAGGCCCCTCCATGGGACAGTTTCAGGTTCAGCGTGCTGGGCCAGCTCATTGCAACTCTTCTGTGACCTGAAAAGGTTGGAGCAGATGCTCCCTGGGATCCCTTCCAGCGTGGCATTCTATGATCTTTCTCAACTGTTGAACCAGGTGTGGAGCTGTGAGAGGCTGAGCACAGCTGCACAGCTGGGCTGGTGTTGTGCTTGGCTCACCTCTGTGGGTGTTTGTGCAGCACAGCTATGTGACTTAGCTGGGGAACAGTTGTAGGAACTAAATAATTGCCTACTAAATTCCTGGGAATGTTTTCTGCTTGTCCCAAAATATTTACAAAGGGGAAGGTACATTTGGCAATTTGTAGCAGAAGGAAATAAGCCAAGGTGCATTTACAAAAGTGCTGCTTAAGGAGGAGGCCAAGAGGAAAGGAAGTGGTTTAAAACCAGTGATTTTAACATACACTGTCCTCCTCCACCTTGTGGCTTTATGGACCCAGAAAGTGAACCCAAGCCTCTTTCTCATTCATACTGGTAACTCAAAACTAGAATCATAGAATCACAGAATGGCTCAGATTAGAAGGGACCTCAGAGATCATCTATTCCAGCCTCCCCACCATTGCCAGGGACACCTCTTAGGTACACTCAGCTGCTGAAGGCCTCACCCAACCTGACCACGAACACCTCTAGGGAGGATGTAGTCACAACCACAATGGGCAACCTGTTCCAGAGTCCCAGCACACTTATACTGAAGAATTTCTTCCTAAGATCCAGTCTAACCCTGCTCTCTGATAGAATCCTAGAATGGTTTGAGGTTGGAAGGGATCTGTACAGCTCATACAGTCCACTCTCCTGCAGTCAGCAGGGACATCCTCCACTAGATCAGGTTGCCCAGAGACCTGTTGAGCCTGACCTTGAATAGGTCCAAGGATGGAACCTCAACTACCTCCCTGGGCAACCTGTTGCAGTGTTCCAGCACCCTCCACCTACAGAACTTGTTCCTCACATCCAATCTCCATCTACTCTTCTTTCAAACCATTGCCCCTCATTCTCTCAGCAGTAGATGTACAGAAATGTTCTTTCTATGCTCTCACTTCTCAGAGCATCAAAAGACCCAGGTTTATATCCTGATGGCTGAACCTGGGGCCTGCAAGTGCCTGTGTTTTCAGTTGCTCTCTTGGTTAACTATCTTGTAGGCTTTGGTCTGTCTCTAGAGGTGTTGGAGAAGTCATGGATTTAGTCCTTTGGTCTTGAGTTTCCTGGGGCTGCTGGTAGTCAAAAGTGTACATTCTCTCCCTTTTTGTCCAATTTCCTCCCTTTGAAGTGAAGCTCAGGCTCCCATTCAAAGCAGAGGCTGTCCAGATACGTGACACATGAACATCTGACTTTATTTGAGGATACATGAAAGGCTTTTATTACTTTCTTTTAATGTTTCTGTCTCATAGTATCATCCAGAATCACACTATGAAATGAAATTATAGTAGTTGTTTTCTGGATTCTCTGTTGCAAAAAGCTTAGTGCTTTGCATAGAGGATTTCTCAAGGCCTAGCTGAAATTTCAGCTGCATTCTTTTCCATGTGTTTGGAAAAAACCTAAAACCCTTCCTCATCTGTATCTAATTTAGCAGAGGCTTGGAATGCCAGAAACTTATTTTTGTTGCTGATGAAATAGAACTGTGAGTACTTCACCAGTGAGGGCATCAAAATGGAGCTTTTTCTCTACTTGTGTAAAGTGGAAACAATTTCCAAGTCTCTGCTGGTTTTGTCTATTTATAGGTTTTGGTCCATATCTTTTCATTGTAGTCTGATCCTCAAGGGAGCCAGTGCTGAAGTCATCAGGTCAGCCATGATTCAGCTGTTGATAGAATCATAGAATGGTTTGGTCTGGAAAGGACTTCTAGAGGTCATCCAATCCAACTCCTCTGCAGTCAGCAGGGACACCTTCAACTAGATCAGGTTGCCCAGAACTCTGTCAAGCCTCACCTTGAATATCCTTAGGATGGGCTTCCAACCACCTCCCTGGGTGACTTGTGGTAGTGTTCCAACACCCTCTCTGGATCCTCCTCTAAGCCCACTCCAGCAGCTCCCCATCCTTCCTATGTTGGGAGCCCCAGAACTGGACACAGTGCTGCAGGTGGAGTCTCAGCAGAGCAGAGGGGCCGAATCCCCTCCCTGCTGCCATTTTTGTGTTGTTTCTCTTCTGCTTTTGCTGCTGTTTCTTTGAAGTGTTCTACATAATGCAACTGTCTTTTTTGGTAGCCGCCTTAAAGCCTGGGGAGTGCCTGATGTTGCTTTGTTGCTAGCTGGCAGGTTTGCTTCAGTGAAGAGGAAATATTTACCCAGAGTTTTGTGTAGGTAACATTTGCTTCTCTTCTGCTTCTGAACCGTTTGCTGTGTGGATGAAAGGATGCTTAGATGGTTTTACCTAGCTTTGAGGTCACTGGAGGTGACTGGTTCTTGAGTTTCTGCTTCTCACTCTGCTCACACAGCAGACAAGTGTGAGGAGGAAGGCTGCCCACTGTGGCAGCTTGCAGTTAGGCTCTGTGCTGCAGAGTGTTCATATGCATTTCATGTGCTGCCCAGAAAGGCAGTTTTTTAGCAGTTAAAGATTGTCTTTTATTGTGTCAGTATGCATTGAACAGCTATGTACAAAACAAAACTGGGCTGGTTTTGAGCTATCAAAGCTCAGCATGATCCAGCCATGTCTAGTGCAGCCCAGAAAGTCAACTCTGTCCTGAGCTGCATGAGAAGAAGCATGGCCATCAGAAGAATGATTTTAGAGGAGGGGTGTTCAGCTGTGGGTTGCAATCTTAGAACCTTGGGGGTTGGAAGGGACCTTTAGAGATCATTGAGTCCAACCCTCCTGCCAGAGCAGGATCACCCAGGACAGGTCACACAGGAACGCATCCAGGAGAGTCTTGAAAGACACAAGAGAAGGAGACTCCACAATCTCTCTGGCCAGCCTGCTCCAGGGCTCCCACAGCCTCACACCAAAGAAGTTTCTCTTCGTGTTGAGGTGGAACTTCTTGGTATCCAGTTTGTCCATTGCCCTCAATGATCTTCAGAGGTCCCTCCAATTCTTAACACTGGGTGATTCCAAGGTAGTCTCTACTGCTCTTTGGTAGACATTGGAAGCACTGGGGACTATTCCATTGTAATCCTGTTTCGTAAAAAGTGAATTATGAATTAGAATCTTAGAATCAGTCAGGGTTGGAAGAGACCACAAGGGTCATGCAGTTCCATCCTCCCTAGCATGGGCAGGGACACCCTACCCTAGATCAGGCTGCCCAGAGCCTCATCCAACCTGGCCTTAAACACCTCCAGGGATGGGGCCTCAACCACCTCCCTGGGCAACCCCTTCCAGGCTCTCACCACTCATGCTGAAGAACTTCCTCCTCACCTCCAGTCTAAATCTCTCTACCTTCAGCTTTGCTCCATTCCCCCTAGTCCTGTCACTACCTGAGAACCTAACAAGTCCCTCCTCAGCTATTATGAATTCCGCAAATCAAAATGGAAATGTCAACTACAAAGTACTGATATCATTTGGAATCGGCTTTTCCTCTGGAAAGGCCCACATCTACTTTTGAAAATGTGGATTCTATCGTGTCCAGCATTCCAACATGGGAATTTATGTCTGCATGGTTCATGTTTGTAAGTGGCTGAAACAATTACCATTTATACAAACCATTTCTAGCAGCAGTAAAACTGTATTGATTCCTGTGGAAAAGGAGCTCTGTTTTCAGTTGAGGTCCTACTGGGGTTGTCATGGAGAGAGAATACAAATCTTGGCTCTAGGGCTGAAATTCATTAGGAATGGAGACGGACATACCCTTGAGTGTGCTGAGTTGGAGCCCTTGGCTGTGACTTGCCTGTGTTGCTGGAGCTTTGTGGGTGCTCACTGCCTGTTGACGGTGTGTGCCTACCTGTACATTGTCTGTATACTTCTTTGGATGCACACAGCACCTGTGTGACATGAAACAAGTGCCATTAGAGGTGCCCCCGGGTGCTGCACTGCCCATGAACTTTTGGAGTGGGTGAGAAGTAGAAGTGGCACTCTGGACAGCTCTGAGGAGAGTTAGATTCAATAACACAACGTGCAAGGTCCTGCACTTAGGTTGGGGCAATCCTTGATATCATTCCAGGCTGAGAGGTGATGAGATTGAGAACAGCCCTGCAGAGAAGTACTTGGGGGATGCTGATGAATGAGAAGCTGGACAGGGGGCAGCAATGGGCACTGGCAGCACAGAAGACCAATGGCAGCCTGGGCTGCATCCAAAGCAGTGTGACCACAGCTGGAGAGAGAGGATCCTGCCCCTCTGCTCTGGGGAGACCTCACCTGCACTGCTGGGGCCAGCTATGGGGCCCCCAACACAAGGGACACAGGGACTTGATGGCATGGGTCCAGAGGAGGCCACCAAGATGATCAGAGGGCTGGAGAACCTTGCCTCCAAGGATAGGCTGAAAGTAATGGGGTGTTCAGTCTGGAGAAGTGAAGGCTTCAGGGAGTCCTTAGAGCTGCATTTCAGTATGTGAAGGGGACCTAAAAGAAGACTGAGGAAGGTCTGTTTAAAAGTTCCTGNTGGACAGGGGGCAGCAATGGGCACTGGCAGCACAGAAGACCAATGGCAGCCTGGGCTGCATCCAAAGCAGTGTGACCACAGCTGGAGAGAGAGGATCCTGCCCCTCTGCTCTGGGGAGACCTCACCTGCACTGCTGGGGCCAGCTATGGGGCCCCCAACACAAGGGACACAGGGACTTGATGGCATGGGTCCAGAGGAGGCCACCAAGATGATCAGAGGGCTGGAGAACCTTGCCTCCAAGGATAGGCTGAAAGTAATGGGGTGTTCAGTCTGGAGAAGTGAAGGCTTCAGGGAGTCCTTAGAGCTGCATTTCAGTATGTGAAGGGGACCTAAAAGAAGACTGAGGAAGGTCTGTTTAAAAGTTCCTGNCCTAAAAGAAGACTGAGGAAGGTCTGTTTAAAAGTTCCTGAGGTGACAGGATGAGAGGCAATGATTTGAAAGTGGAGCAGGGGAGATTTAGATTGTATTCAGGAGGACATTCTGCACAACGAGGGTGATAAAATACTGGCTCAAATTGCCCAGAGAGATGGTTGAGGTCCCATCCCCATCAGAATTGGCATGGCTCTGGGGAACCTGCTGTAGTTGGAGGTGTCCCTGCTGACAAGGAGGGCTTGGACAAGATGCCCTTTGAGGGTCCCTTCCAACAGGATGCAGTCTGTGACTCTGTGAATCCCATTCCAGCAGGCAGGTGCTGTCATTCTGTCAGTTTCTCTGAGGCACAGGGACAGGAGATGCTCCCAAGTACTCATTTCAGCAGTGCCATGGCCCTTCTGGATCTCTGAGCAGATTACCAAATGATGCTGTTATTTGAACTTCAGTGAACTGCAAAGGAAACCTATTACAGTGCACTTAGAGCAGAAGGAAGTAATTTTGCATTAAATGTTAATAGTAAATACGTCAAAGTGAAGTCCTCAGTCCTCATTTATCAAATGTGAGCTATTCTGAGACTTGAAAGGTGATTATGGAGTGGGCAGAGCTGGGCTGAATCTTCCTGTGCTTCTGCTGTGGCTTCGAAGGAGGCACCCTTCATTTTCTTTTCATTTTCCCCCTGCTCTGAGCATCTGTGTGTCAGCAGAGGTGTCAGCACTGTGCTTACCTCCTGCTACCAGCTGTGGCACTTTGCTGAGGCTGTCTTTGCTCTGAGCAAGAGACCAACTCAAGTGCAGGACAGGCAGCAAATGTTCCTCTTTCCTCCCACTCTCCAGCAGCCACAAATGCTTTTCGCAGAGCCCAGGTACTCCTTCCATTGAGAAGACTCACAAGAGCTTTGGGAGGAGACTTTTGCTGACATAGACAAACCAGAATGGGTTTTTTCTACCTGTGAATGTAACTTGTTATGTCTCAGTTGTCCTAGTCAGTTCTGAGGAGACCATAGAAGTGGCCTTCCAGTACCTGAAGGGGGCTACAGGACAATTAGGGAAGGACTTTCAACAAGGGTTTGGAGTGCTTGGATGAGAGGGAATGGATTGAAGAAGGAAGACTTACACTGGAGATGAGGAAGAAATTCTTGAGAGTGAGGGTGATGAGACTCCAGATCAGATTACCCAGGGAGGTTATGAATGTCCCCTGCCTGGAGGTGTTCAAGGCCAGGTTGGGTGAGGCCTTGAGCAAGCTGGGCTCGTGGAAGGTGTCCCTGCCCATGGCAGGGGCGCTGGAAGCAGATGATCTTTAAGCTCCCTTCCAGTCCAAACCATTCTATGAATCTGTGAATTTTACAAGGAATGTGGCAGGTCTGAAGTGTTGTGAATAGGAGAGCTTGAAAAGTTTCTATAAGAGCGTTCAGCTTTGCTCCATTCGCAGTGATCCACTGTCAGAGAACTGCTGACATCCACACTGCTGCCTTTTGCCATCAGTCTTTGAGAACAGAGTAGTGCCAGAGATGGTGTTTATGCTTTGAGAGATCATCTGTTGAGATCAGGCTTGAACACAACCCTTAATCATTCTTTAGTAAGTGAGGCCAGCAAGTGCTGAAGTATTCACTACTCATCTGTGGGAATGAAGTTACTCCTGGGCTGTCTCTAGGATCACTTTCTCCTGCTGAAGTATGAAGCTGTAAACAGGGGTTGAGGTTTTTCAGTGTCAGATATTCACAGGCTGTGTAACCCATTGCTTGAGTAAGACATCTGGGAGTTGGAATTTTTTTTTTTTTTTTTTTTTTTTTGCTGTTCCAGATGCTGCTTTTGGCTTGCTCACTGTTTCAGTTTGTGAGACTTGCCAACTGCTCTGCACTTTGTCCAACTTCCATTGCTTGACCCTTCAGCTACCAATTCCCTGTCTTGCCTAATGAGATGTTCCAGTCCTCTCAACATCTTTGTAGCCCTTTGCTGTACAGGTGGAGCCCATCTCACCTCAGAAAAGGCAGTGGGGTTAGAAAGTGATGGGGAGAACAAGGTCTCATTTGTAGGTGTCAAGAGAGAGCCTATAATAGACAAGATGCCATTAGCTGTGCAATTGAATCATGGCTCCTGCTGTCACAACAGTGGTGGAAAGAAAAGAAAGGGTTTATCTGAATGTTGTGGACCCAATTGGAAAGGCAGCAAAAGTTCATCTCTGACACGTGTCCAAACCCAGACGTTACAGCAGGAAACTGCACTCAGACAACTGCTGCAGCTGCTTTGTTGCACAGAGCAGTATCAGACAGATCTGGTGACACTGGAGTATTTTGTTTCCCAGCTATCTCTACCAAAGAAGCCAAACTAATTTTGTTGCTATATGGAGAAGAATGAAGTTCTAGAGAGTAGAGAAATGATGTCTGGAACTAACTCTGTGCTCTTGTCTTTATCCTCTTTGTGTCAAGCTTCCATTAGCATGGAGTGGACCTTATACAGCATATAAGCAATAGCAAAGATGGAGGAGGGCTGCTGAAATGGAACATTGCTGATGTTTTGCATGCTTGAAATGTGCTATTTTGGCCACGAGACATTGGAGTGAGTATAAAAACATGCCACAAACCTTCAGTGTTTCTGGCCAAACAGGTCATCTTGGGCAGTGCTGTGACTGTTCGTTGTAACTGGATTTGCTGGGCTTTAATGACTTTCTCTGACAATTTCCTGGCCACGTGCTGGGATCTGGAGGAGTTACCCAATTCCGTATTTCCAGTTTTGAGTTAGCAGTAGCTGAGCAGAAACACTTCCCTGCTTTCTGAGCACAGCTCCACCACGTCCCTTTCACATTGGCAAGGAAGACATAAGTGCGGTTGTCTTCTAGACAGGCTACTGAGAGAGAAAGATGCCCTCAAGGAGCAGAAAAGGGTTCGATTAGGCCAGAAGTGGTGATGGACTCTCTGGACCAGAAGAGGTTGATGCAGAGCCAGTGCATCAGGGACCATTTCTCATGTTGTTTACTTTACACTCCTGATGTCCAGACAAGCCCAGGAGGATTATCCCACAGCAGGCCCAGAGAACTAGACCATGCGGCGTTTGTTCAGTTCTGGTCATTACCTAAACTGGAGGTTGGCCAAGTCAGTAGAGTTGACTCTGGCAGCAAGTAAAAGTTGTGCTTCCCATTCAGAAGATGAGTTTGAGGGATATGCTCATTCAGAGCTTGGAAATGTGTGGCTGTCTGCCTCGTCTGAGGAGGCTGAGAGGACTTGGAATGTGCTGGCAGAATTCCACGCTTTGTCATGTGTTATTTACAGGCTGTTTGCACCTTGCTGTTCTCTGCATCAGTGCCAGCACCCTGATATTTTTGCAATTTATTTTTATGATCTTGCTGTTGAAACAGCTGTAAAAACAACTAGTGAAAGTGAGCCAGCTGCTGGAATTTCTGGTTCCAAGTCTGGTTTGTAGGAGGCAGATTCTGAAAGACAAGGAGAGACGGAAAACACTGAATAAACTTCATCTCATCACTAAATGCAATTCCTTGAAACAGACACCAGTTTGATGGCTGAAATTTTAACTGCTGAGAACTAAATCTCTAATAAAGGGTTTGGACGAAGTGTCCAAGGATACTGCAACTTTAAAAGGGATCTTACACTCAAAATCATACAACTGTAGTTATTCCTGTTGGGAAAGCCTTCTAACATCGGCCAGTCCAACCCTTAACCCAACATCTAACCATGTCCCCAAGTGCCATGGCTACAGGTTTCTTGAACATCTCTAGGCATAGGCACTCCACCACCTCCCTGGGCAGCCTCTTCCAATCCTTGACCACTCTTGCGACAAAGGATTGTGGGGGTGGTTGGTTTTTTTTTGGTTTTTTTTTTCCCCCTCCCCATTTCAACCTAACCCTCCCCTGGCACAATTTCAGGCCATTCTCTCTCCTCTTACCACCTGAGGCTAGGCAGAAGAGCCTGATACTCACCTCACTGCAGCCTCCTTTCAGGGAGTTGTAGAGAGCAATGAGATCTCCCCTCAGTCTCCTTTTCTCCAGACTAAACAATCCCTATGATGCACTTGGGAACAGTAAAATGTCATCTCCCCTACACCTAATTAGTATTGCAGAGATAGATTAAGGTATAAGTTTACTAGCTAAATAAATGGAGACCAATTAACATTTTTCCTGGCCAGATAAAACCCACATACTTATTTTGTAGACTGGTGTCAACACCAGTGACATGGGACTTGATGGAATTAAATAAAAAATAGCCTTTCATCCAGGCTTTGATTGCTTTTGACTTCTTGGTATTTAGATTCTTGCTTGTGGTCTAGTGTAACTGAGACCTGGTGTCCTTAACACTGCAGTGCTACATGTAATTACTGTGTTGAAGCTCTTCATGAGCTCCTGCCTTGACACTGGCTCAGGCAGCAGGGCTAAGCCCATCAGCTGAAGCTGAGAGCTGTGGTTGTGCATCATGGAGCAGGGGTGTAGCCTATGGGTAATGGTTTTATTCCTTACTCTTTTCAGTTGCCATAATTTACCTGCTGTTAAGGATGTGAGTTGATGGGGTGCTTCGTGGCATCAGACCTGACCAAAACTCAGCAGCATCCAGGACATTTCTGCTTGTATTCAGAACCCTGCCATTTATGAGCTGGTTGCATTTCCTTTTGGAGAGAATGATCTCACACAATACAGGCAGTCTGCATTCCTGACGCCACCTGACTACACACATGTGGTAGGCAGTCAGTTCAGTGATGCCTGCTGTGTATGGATGAAGTTGGTTCTGGAAGATAATCTGGTTGTTACTGAGTGTAAATAATTTTTATTAACCTGTCTTGCTCTACTTAAAAAGCTCATGTCAACCAGCAGGATAAGTGAGGTTATCCTGGCCCTCTGCTCTGCTGAGACCCCCACCTGCAGCACTGCTTCCAGTTCTGAAGGCCCCAGTGTGATAAGGACATCAGTGTGCTGGCGTGGGTCCAGAGTAGGCCACAAAGATGATCAGAGGGCTGAAAAAACCTTGCCTGTGGGGACAAGCTGGAACTGTTCTGCCTGGAGAAGAGAAGGCTCCAGGGAGACCTTAGAGCAGCTTTCCAGTACCTGAAGGAGAGCTGGGGAGAGACTTTTTACAAAGACACTGAGGGACAGGACAAGGGACAATGGCTTTGAGCTGGAATAGAAGAGATTGAGACTGGATATGAGGAAGAAATGCTTTGTGGTGAGGGTGGTAAGACACTGGGACAGGTTGCCCAGGGAGGCTGTGAATGCTCTCTCCCTGGTGATGTTGAAGGGCAGGTTGGACAAGGCTTTTAGCAAACTGGGTTAGTGGGAGGTGTCCCTGCCCATGGCAGTGGAGTTGGAACTAAATGATCTTTAAGGTCCTTTCCAAGCCAAACCAGTCTCTGATGCTATGATTTTGTACAGCAATCAGAGTCATTTGCTCAACCTTCACAGTAAAAAGTCTCTTCCTTTTATGTCTAGAGCTCCACAAACTCAGTGTTTTCAGTTGTCCAACCTGGCTTTGAACACCTGGGCACACTTGGTGACTTGCGTTTAGATGACTGTCAACCAAACCTTTTGCTCTTTCATGCTGTTTAGGATCTATGCTTTTATTGTTGTTATTGTTATGGTTATTGTGGTTATTGTTGTTACCATCATTATTAGTGTTGTGGGTTTGAGCTGAGAATGAGCAGGCAGATGGTAAATGTTTTCAGCTCACTCTTGCTGCCAGGGTGCATTTCTTTTCCAGCTACTTCAGAAGCAGCAAGTTAGTGCCTGGATAAGAATCAGATTATTTTACCTTTCCTTGTGTTTTCCCAGCAGGAGAGTTGCCCAGTGCCAGGATGGAGGAGCACAATGGCTCTGCAGAGACTCTGTTGCCCAACCAAGGGCGGCACGGTGCCATTAAGTGCGGGTGGCTGCGGAAGCAAGGAGGATTTGTCAAGACCTGGCACACACGCTGGTTTGTGCTCAAGGGAGACCAGCTTTACTACTTCAAAGATGAAGAGGAAACCAAACCCTTGGTGAGTGAGAGGAGGAGATAGGATGGGAGGTGAGAGAGGGAAATAAAGCACTTCAAGCAGGATTGCCTGGTGTTTGCAGTACCAAACCTTTCTTTTGCTGCACTGGACACAAAACTGGTCAGGCCTTGGCACTCAGTGTGGTTTCCCTTTGGGGCTTCTTCCCAAAACTTGCTTTTCCATCTTAGGTTTTCTCCTTAAAGGGAGTAAAGTGTATGTGAAGTTCATGCAGCAAAAGGCAGTCAAATGGACTTGGTTGAGGCAGGTGAATAAGCTGCATTTGGAAAAGTGCTGCTTATTCTTCAGTTTAAAATGTTCAGCATCCTTGCTTTGTGTCTTCCCAAGCAGAGATTCCCATGAGACTGCAGCATGAACATGTTCCCATCTGTAATGTGGAGCAGACTGCTGCCTGCAGCCTGGTTCTGGCATGGTGACTTATTGCTCCATAGTGCTCCTCTATTTTCCTGTTTATTTAGCTTTTTCACCAGCATGCTGTAGGGCTGCCTGCCTCATCAGAGTGCAGCAAATAGTACTGCCTCTCAGGCCAAGCCAGGCTGGAGCCTCTGGAGAGGAAATGAACTGAAATTGTGCCAGGTATGGGTTAGGTTGGAGATGAGAAACTATTTCTTTGGTGTGTGAGTGGTCAGGGATTGGAAGAGGCTACCCAGGGAGGTGGTGGAGTCCCCATCTCTGGAGGTGTCCGGGAAATGGGTGGCTGTGGCCCCTGGGGACATGGTTTAGGGGCCCTGGTGGTGTTGGGTTGATGATTGGACTGGATGATCTTGGAGATCTCCTCCGACCAAAGCAATTCTGATTTTAAGAGAGATCTTAGCTTTCAGATGCAGCAGGAAGTTTTGCTATTTCTAGCCTAAGTGCCTTTTAAAGTTTGTAAGTCATTTATTGCTGCAGATTTCAGCAGCTTGTTTGCAGAGAGACTTTCTTTTAGTGCCATGATTTATGTCAGAGCTGTTGAAGGTGTAGTACACTTTGTCACTGGACACCATGGGAATTCTGTACAGAAGAGATTAGTGTGATAAGGCTCAGTTTATTTGAAACCAGAGTGTTTGCAATGCCATTATTCTGCTTCTTGGGAAAGGTTTCTCAGATTCACAGGACTACATTTCTATTCTCAGTCTGAGACCACAAGGTCAGCCACTGAGGTGCTCAACTTGGCAGTGATCAAATTCCAACCTTAATCCTCTTTTCTGCTTCTTTCAGACCAAACTCGTGAACTTGAATTTTCAGTAATTGTTCTTTGTTTTGTTCCTTTGAAAAACCTTGGGAGGCCTTGGGCTTGGCTCAGTGAGTCTTTTAAAACATTTTACAGAAGGAAAAAAATGGTTTCTTCTCCAGCATGAACTGCCAGGTTAGTTACAGCAGTGGCACTAAATGCTGGGCAGGGGTATGGGCTCTGTGCCAAACCCAGGCAGTTGTTGCTTAGCGCTTGTTCCAGCTTATGCTGTTGGAAATTCAAAGAAAGGTAATGGTTGGAAGGGATCTCTGGAGGTCATTGAGTCCAACCCCCTGCCAAAGCAGGATCACCTAGAGCAGGTCACACAGGAGCACATGCAGATAGATCTTGAAAGTCTCCACAGAAGGAGACCTCTCTGGGCATCCGGCTCCAGACCTCCAGCATCTTCACGGTAAAGGTTTTCCTCATGTTGAGGAAAACCTTCCTGGGTTCCAGTTTGTGTCCATTGCTCCTTGTACTATCACAGGACACCACTGAACAGAGCCTGGCACTTGTTTCTTGCCCGCCGTTCTTCAGATATTTATAAACATTCAGAGACCCCATCTTTAGGGTGCAGTGCAAGGACTATTCAGTGTCTCTTAGCCAGGTTTGCATCTGAAAGTTGTGTAATTGTCTATGTCTGTACTGGTATCACCTAGAAAGCACTATCCTGTCCCAATTTGGTTAAATCTTCACATGAGGCACACCTCATTCCTAAGGGCTCTTAGCTTTTCATCCTACCTTGAGCTTCAGTGAGCTTTCAAAAGAGCTCTTGGGTGTAGTCTTTGCGCTTCTCGCAGTGATGTTCTGTGTCCTGAGATCCAGGCCTGACCCCAGCTTCCTCTGGGTTTTCCTCTGCCTCTGAAGGCACTGGTGGGGTGACTGCTCCATCCTTTCCCAGTACTTAGAGCATTCTTCCTCTCTGACATGGTTCAGTATCTCCACCCTGTTTGGCAACTCAGAGAACAGCAGATGAAATGATTACCTTCTTGCTCCTCATGCCCCCAGCAGTTCCACTGGTTGCCTGAGTACCCCTTCAGTTTTAACTAAAACTAAGTGCTTTTGTTTTCCACAATCAGTCTCTGATGCACTTCGACACCCACCTGTCCCATAGCAACAGCACAAACCCACAGTGTACCTGTGTGCTGTGCAAGTCTCAAAATGTGCCTGTCTCCTTTTAGGCTTCACAAAACACAGTCCAGTGACAGTGACCTAAGTTCAAGATTTAGAGTCACAGCTTGCATGAGATTGGAAGGGACCCTCAGAGGTCATTTTGTCCAACCCTCTGCAGTCTGCAGGGACACCTCCTACTAGAGCAGGCTGCTCAGGGCCATGTCCAATCTGCTCTTCAGTATCTTCAGGGATGGGGCCTCAATCAAATCCTGGGGCAGCCTGTTCCAGTGTATTACCACCCTGACTGTGTAAAACTTCCTCCTGAATACAACTGAAATCTGCCCTGCTTCAGTTTCAAATCATTGTCTCTCATCCTTTTACCTCAGGCCCTTCTAACCAGTCCCTCCCCAGCCTGTCTGTAGGTCCCCTGCAGACATTGAAATGTATTTGATCTCCCTTGAGGCTTCTCTTCTCCAGGCTTCCCTGAGCTGAGGCAGTTCTGTAAGTCAGCAATGTGAACGTTTCATTGTGTTTGGACTTGTGTACTCCACTGGGACTTTTTTTTGGTGATAACCAAACTCCAAAAGTGATGATTGCAGAGAAAAGATGATCCTACCTGAGCTTACCTGTTCGGTAGCAGACAGTACAGCCTCAGGCCCTCTACCAAAGCCATTTGGCAGCAAGGAAGACCTGTTTCCAGACCAATCAATCCAAACTGGGATGTTAGTCTGAGTAAATATTTGTGTAATAGAAAAGGCATAGCATGGACTGAAAATTCCAGCACCAGTGACCCATGTGTGCATTTAGAGCTGAAGCTCTTGAATGTGCTGCCATGTATGAACTCTCTGTATAATTAGAGGCAGCCAGCAGCTGCTGCTGGATTGGAAATGAGAGGAGATCTAATAAGGTGTAAACCAGCCAAGAGCTTGATTTCAGTTCTCGGTGGCCAATGCATCTGCTTAGCCCAAATGTTCAGAGATGTGTCCCCACTTTCGGTGTTGTAGGAGCAGGGAGGGAACCAGCTTGTTGGTAACAGCTTGCTGACTCTGAAGTGAAGTCGTAGTATGCTTCACTGTGTTCCCTGAGTGGGCAAGACTTCCACAATGTGGTACCAAACTGCTTTTCCATGGTGGTGGAGCTGCCCAGGCTGCAACTCTCTTGAGTCTTGCATTTGTGTTTATGCTTGCCACCTCTTTCGTTCCCTTCTTGCCTCTCCATTTCTGTCTCCTGCCTGTTGACAATGTCTGGGGCAGGGAGGCAAGGGGAGATACTCTCTGCTTTTCTCTGTTGCCCACCAGATGGAAAGTGTGGTTTTGGTGGCTGACAATGAATGTCCTCATAGCAGAGGTTATCCAGCCCCCTGATTATCTTTGTGGCCGCCTCTGGATCTGCTCCATCAGATCTATGTCCTTCCAGTGGTGAGGGTTCCAGAACTGGACAGAGCATTCCAAATGAGATCTCACCAGAGCAGAGTGGCAGAATCACCTCTCTCCATTTGGTGACCATGCTGCTTAGGATGCCAGAAATGGAAAATGATCTGAATCTAATGCAAGTTCGGGTGCAGTGAAATGGTGAATGTAGACACTGTGGACAACAAAAATCCCTCTTCTTCCTTATCTTGGTTGTTAGAGCCTTTGGGTTGCCACGTGTTCCCTGGCCAGCTGAGCCAGACATTTCAAATCCCTTTGCACATAACAAGTGTATGAGAATGGCCATCACAGGTTGTGTTGGCAGCCTTGGAAGAGAGGTCAGGGGTTGAATGTAACAGAAGCAGCTAAATTAACTTCCAGTGCTGGAGGGCCATGTTTTTCAGCAGACCCACAGCACAAAAGTTGAGCTAACAAAAGCTTTCTGTGTTACTGCTTGAGCTGCAGAGTAAAACCCATTAAAAGTCTGTGCAGCTACCCACAAAGAGCTCCTGCTCTGAGGGGGTAATTGCAGCATCTCCCAGAAAAAGCAAATGCTTTTGACTCTTGGATAATGCCCACAAGCAGTTGAAGGGTACTAAGGACTTTCATAGGCACAGGCACATGTTTTGGACGCCTGCTAGCTTGAGCTGAGCATTAGTGCAAAGATGTGGGTGATAGAAAGCAGACAGGAGGCCGTGATTTAAGTAATGAGCATGTTTCAGGAAGCCAGCAGATGTGCATTTGCCAGAGTACTGCCAGGATCTCACCATAATCTTCCTGAATGATGGCTCATCAGCAAAGACTTCCATACCACGCCCATAGATTTCAGCTCTGGTTTAGGATTGTTTAGGATTATTTGCCTAACCCTTTACCCTCTCTGTTTCTGTGAAGTGCTGGTTCAAACTTAACTTTTCCTTTCCTACCATAAACAGGGGGGAAATATTTGGAGGAATACCTGCTTAGGTACACAGGTGAACTTCTAACAATGCAGCCAAAGGACACCAAAACAATTAGTGTGCATCCTAAAGTGACACCACAGAGGTTGAAACAACTGCCACTTGCACACTTGTTTGTGACACTGGGTGAAATCCGTTTGCTGCAATCAGTCACAAGCACAGCCACAGGCCTTGATGAGGAATGTTCTTGCCAACAATTGCTTTGCTTCCAGAGTGGTCAGGGATTGGCACAGGCTACCCAGGGAGGTGGTGGAGTCCCCATCCCTGGAGCTGTTCAGGAAAGGTGTGGCCATGGAACTTGGGGACGTGGTTTGATGGCCATGGTGGTGTTAGGTTGTTGATTGGATTGGATGATCTTAGAGGTCTTTTCCAACCCAAAACTCTGTTTCTGTGATCACTCAAAACACAAGACCTGATTCTAGAATTTCACACTGGAGCAAAGTCTGTGTCACACTTCAAATTTGCAAGTGACTTGGAAAACAGAAAGCTCCTGCTCTCAGAGAAGGGAGAAGGAGTGGATCTCCTCTTTCCAGGGAAGACTGCTTCACAGCTGACAAGAACCAGTGAGAGCAGCGATGTTTGCTACAATTATTGGAACAGTTAGAATTTGGAGACTAGTTCAAGGGGAAAAAAAAGTTACACATTTCCTCTCTAGCATCTTCTCTATGCAAGACAGGTGAATATTTGTCTGCTGCTGGCTGAGAACAGCTAATTACTCATAAAATGTCATTTTACCTCCACCTTGGTATGAGCCAGAGGGTAGAAACTTCTGTGCATTTCTTTTCCTTGACACATTATAAAACACTGAAGATTTATTTTTCTCTGTACCTTCCACCTCAGCTCAGGTTAACCTATTCAAAAACAGGGCAAATGGCCAGAAAATCAAAAGCCAAAACCTTTAGTACCTCAAAAAAGTTGACACAGAGGCTCTGTATGTTTTCCTTTTCAGCTGTGACTTGTACCCCTTTTTCCCAGATAGTGTTAGTTATATAAATGACATTATATAAATACAGAAAGAAAATGAAGAAACACACCTGGAATAACAATGAAAGCAGTACAGCAAAAGGAAAAAGATCTTCTGTTGACCTGAGGTTAGTTACATGCAACATATATATGTTTTACAGCTTAGACTATGACTGATACCTAACACTAGACTTCTTCCAGACTAATCTGTGAGTTTTCATACCAAATAACATGCCTGCAGAGCTGTACATACCTGGCTAAGCTTCACTCCTGGCAAGATACATGGGGACAGAGTAGTTTTGGTACTATATGGACTTTCAACACACCTTCCTTTAACGGAAATGGAGCAGATTCGATGCTCGTGAGCCCAGTCTGGCATTCTTGAGAGGCACAAGGAATTAGAGCACAGTCAGCTTCACGTTGCTACATCTCTCTCAACAGTACTCTGTATCTGATCTACTCGTGGCTAGTCTCTGCTCTTAAATATTTATGTAAGGAATTGTGAAAACAGATTGGTAGGAGCCAGCAATGTGCCCAGGTGGCCAAGAATGCCAGTGGCATCCTGGTTTGGATTAGAAACAGACTGGCCACCAGGGACAGTGGGATGATCATCCACCTGTGCTTAGCACTGGTGAGGCCACACGTTGAGTGTTCTGTTCAGTTCTGGGCTACTCACTACAAAAAGGACATTGAGGGGCCGAAACAGGCGAAGAAAAGGCAATGAGGCTCTGGAAGGGCCTGGAGCACCTGCCCTATGAGAAGGAGGGAGCTGAGGGTGTTCAGTCTGGAGACCAGAGGGGTTGGTTTGAAGCTGCACCAGGGGAGGTTCAGGCTGGATGCTAGGAAGTATTTCTTCACTGAGAGGGTTCTCAAACATTAGAATAGTCTGCCCAGGGTAGTGCTGGAGGAGTCCCCATCCCTTGAGGTGTTCAAGCAATGTGTGGACCCTGCTGCTTAGGGACATGATTTAGTACTGGGTCAGGGGTTGGACTGGATGAGCTTGGAGGTCTTTTCCAGCTGGATGCTTTCTGTGATTGGGATGGAGTCTGCCAGGAAGTCTCCATTCTTCAGTTTGGTTTTAATTTAAATTGTTTTCTCCACTGTGAATGTCCACAGTGTGTTGCTGCACTTCTTCCCCCCCTATACCTTAGCACTGTGCTTTGGGAGGAGAGCAGAGCTGGGGAAACAGAAGGCAGGCAAATTTGAAAGCCTCTTGTGTACTGTTCACACGTAGTTTCCTCCAGCAGCATCCACGTATCAGGACTGAGACCATCTGCAACACATGGGTGGTGAACTTCCATCACTCCTGTCTCACCATGTCTTTGCCTCTGGAGAGACAAGAGCAGATGGATGCTGCCCACTCCTGAGATCCCACTTTATGGATCTAGGAGCTCGAATGTGAACTGGTTCAGCTGGTGCTGGTAGCTTGTAGAGTGTCGTTTGAGCTGGCAGTGTGGAGAGAGTACAAGTAGGAGGAATTTCATCAGGAGATTGAATTTGTGCAGGCAGAGCTGCACAAGCTTTGCCAGATGAGGGGGCTGAGTGAGGTGCTGTGGGGGTTTGGATGCAGATGTGATTGTTTGGCCCTGGCAGGGAGGGTGAGGGGGTCAGGAGAGGCCTGTGTGAGAAAAGTTAGCTGTGTTGTGTGGGCTCAGAGAATGTAACCCGAGATGTAGGGAAAAGCATGTTAAATGAGTGGCTAGAGAACAGGATCAGGAGTTCACAGCAGGTGTGGGGAAGAAGAGCCAGAAGATCCCAGACCTAAAAAACTGGTAAGACTTCGATTAATCTATTAACCATAATTTAGTTTTCTTCAGAGGATTATTATTTGCTTGCATTATCCTACTTGGCTGAGCTTGTGAGGCACATCTGTGTCTGCAAACAACATTAAGTTTAGTACTTGGCCTGTGGTACTTTATCATGGAAGTCTTCATCCACCGTTCAGGCTGTATTGGTGGGCTGAGGTCACTTGTAAGAGGTTTAAGGAGGCCAAGTGCTGGGCCCTGCACGTTGTTCACAACAACCCCGTGTATGCTCCAGGCTATGGGCAGAGCAGCTGGAGACTACCATGCAGAAAAGGACCTGGGGGCACTGGCTGACAAGTGGAGGAAGATGAACCAGGGCGTGCCCAGGTTGCCAAGAAGGCCACCAGCATCTTGGTGTGGATCAGCAGTGGTGGGGCCAGCAGGACCAGAAAAGAGATTTTACCCCTGGATTCATCACTGGTGAGGCCACACCTCGAGTTCTGGTTTCAGTTTTGGGCCCCTCGCTCCAAGAAGGACATTGAAGGGTTGAAGTAGGTCCAGAGAAGGACAGTGAAAGGTCTGGAGAACAGGGCTGGTGAGGAACAGCTGAAGGATCTGGGGTTGTTTAGTATGGAGGAGAAGAAGCTGAGAGGAGACCTCACTGCTCTACAGCTCCCTGCATGGAGGTTGCAGGAAGGTGGGGATTTGGCTCTTCTCCCTAGTACCAGGTGACAGGAGAAGAGGCAGTGTCCTGAAATTGTGCCAGGGGAGAGTTAGATTGAAGATAAGGAAAATTTTCTTTGCTGAGAGAGTGGTCAGGGATTGGCAGAGGCTGCCCAGGGAGGTGGTGGAGTCCCCGTACCTGGAGGTGTTCAATAGATGTATGGCCAAGGCACTTGGGGATATGGTTAGATGGCTGTGGTGGTGTTGGGTTAATGGTTGGACTGGGTGATGTTGGAGGTCTGTTGCAACCCAAACACTTTTGTGATTCTATTGTGTTCAAGACCAAGGGCAACTCGGAAGAGCTCCTGAAGGTATGACCTGTGGAATGACAAAGCAGCTTTTTTTACAGAATGCTCTCAAGCTGCAGTGTGTGGATACTTTAAAATGCACATCTGACAATGGAATCAGGCTGAGCAATGCAGTTAGTGGAATTCCAAAGCATTTCTGAGATGTTGAACAATACACATGGCACTGCCAGCAATGGGACAAATGGCTGCTGAAGAATGAAACCAGCTAAAGGCACTACCGCTCACCAATCCCCTCGACCTTTTAGCCTGTGAACTGTGTCCAGAAGGTCCCCAGTGTGTTGCAAACATTCAGGAAGAGCATAAAGGCTTTTTGTGTAGAGTGGCTGTGACTAACAGATACCATCCAGAAGAGAGTGACTGCACACTGGAGCTCGTTGCTGTGTGTGCAGTCAGCAGGAAGGTGGGATGGCAGATTTCTCCAGTCCCTGCTATGCAGACAGCTCACAATTCAGCCAGTGTCCTCAGCAGCAGGAGATGCTAGAGAGTCCCTCTGGAGAGGAAAGCCAGGATCATGTGCTTTGAGAAGTGCAGTTGTTAGGGGTTTGGGCAGTGATGGAACTGAGCTTTTCTTCTTTAAAAAGAAAATAACTGTGTGTTAAAAAAACTGTCTGGAAGGAAAATGCCCAAGAGAATATTTTAATGGAAGAGTGTTGGAGATGAGTCTTTTGACTTCTTGTCCTGCGTGATTCTTTGAAACTCCTAGTTCACCTTAGCTTAAATGAATCCAGAGTTTTGTAAGTAGACCAAATTTCCTGTGTAGAGCCTGGTGAAAAAAAAAATTACAAATAATCTTAGAACAGAGGCTCTGGGAACCAGGCATATATGAGGGAAACTTTGGGCTTTGGTCTTGCTGTTTTGTATCAGAGCAGAGGGAAGCACTAAGCAGAGTTTTGGATAGGTGCACACATGCAGGTCCTGTATTGCATCTCTCCCAGACATGAGCTAGCTGACAGTGTTGAGTGGGTTTTAAAAGAGGAAAAAAACGCCTTTAAGGTCATCCAGTCCAAACATTCTCTTAACTTTGCCAAGGCTGGGGCTAGACCATGGCCCTCGGGACCATGTCTCTGCCTCTTTAAAACATCTCTAGGGATGGACATTCAGCCACCTTCCTGGGGAAACCTGTGCCAGTCCTTGAGAACCCTTTGAGGGAAGAAGGAGGTCATTCGGTTAGCACCTCTTCTGCTGTCACTGCAAGGTTTGTTTTCTTTCAGGTATCCCAGCTTTGCTGCACTGTAACCTCACACTTCTTAATGACTCTTGCAGTGTTGGATATTGATGTATCTAATTCTTCTGTAGGAAGAGAGAAGTAGGACTGTTTTTGTGGGTGGTAACATCACTGTTACCTTAGCAGAGACTGCATGTGCCTCTCTGGATCAGAAGTGTCTCGATGCTTTCAGGGAGAAGTAGGAAATATTCTAGGTTTTGTACGCAGCCTGGCAGGCAGATCAGTCACTAATTGCTCTGAGAAGCATTCCCTGTGCACAGGATAAAGAAAATACTGGGTTTGGTTCAAGGCTATTTAGGTTGTAACAGTGAAAGCAGTGGTATTGAAGAATACCTTAAATCATAGAATCATAGAATTGATTCAGTTGGAAAAGACCTCTGAGTTGATAGAGTCCAACCTTCAGATTATTGAGCAGATTGAGGGAAGTTCTCTACTCTGACCTGGGGACACCTCATCTTGAGTATTGCCTTCAGTTTTGGGCTCCCCAGTTTAAGAGGAACAGGGATCTGCTGGAGAGAGTCCAGCAGAGGGCTATGAGGATGATTAGGGGAGTGCAGCACTGCCTGATGACCAGAGGCTAAGGGACCTGGGGCTTTTTAATCTGGAGAAGAGAAGACTGAGAGGGGATTTAATATTTATAAATATCTGGGGTTCAGGAGAAGGGGGAGAGGCTCTACTCACTTGCTCCCTGGGATAGGACAAGGAGCAATGGATGGAAGCTGCAGCACAGGAGGTTCCACCTCAGCACAGTAGGGAACTTCTTGACTGGAAGGGTCCCAGCGCACTGGCACAGTCTCCCCAGAGAGGTTGTGGAGTCTCCTTTTCTGGAGCCTTTCAAGACCCATCCAGATGTGTTCCTGTGTGACCTGAGCTAGATTGTACGGTCCTGCTCTGGCAGGGAGGTTGGACTGAATGATCTCTTTGGGTCCCTTCCAATCCCTGACATCCTGTGAGCCTGTGAGTCCAACCATCAAACTGTCAATCATCCAAGCGCAAAGCCTTGCCCTGCTCTCCTTGGGTGTCTGCTGCAGATGGAGCTTACCCAGTCTTACAAAAGCTTGATGCCTGGGATAACTTCTGCTGACATCTTGGCTCTTCTGTGACCTTCTCACTGCCTGCACCACATCTCCAAGCTCTACAGCTCATTATTTCCTTTCATCTTGAAGACATTTTTCTCTTACCTCTTCACTCAGAAGCACCTCCATCTCAGAATGCCCTAAAGCAACACTCCTTCAGCTAAATAACATCAAATGGAAGCTCCCATCTCAGCAGGCAGTAGAAACATCAAGCAGAGCATCTAAAAGCAGCAGCATCTGTGAGGAACTGCAGAAACCACAGCAGGAGTAATTTGTTCTTGTGAATTCCACTGTGCAAGGTCAACTAGGACATCCTGCAACTATGTTGTAATGATCACTCATCAGTGGTAAACCAAGTCAAAGGAGATACAACCAAGGCGGGAATGCTGGAAGAGCTCCTCCTAGATGCAAAGTCCAGCTGACAATAGTTCATAGAATCCCAGCATGAGGGGTTGGAAGGGACCTGTTGTAGAAGTGGATCTTGGCTTTAGACTCATTTTAAAGCAGAATTAAACTAAGCTAAAAAACCCCAACCAAACCTCACAACAAACTGCCTCAAACCAGCCAAATCTGGAGGTTCATAGGTCTTGACTAGAACCCTTTTACGTATGATGGTAATTTCTTTGGTCTGCGCTGCTTGTGTCACTCCTCACAAGCGTTGTGTGGAGTAAAAGAAAACTCACTGCAATGTTGTGACTTCTCATTTCTTACAAGAGATTGTAACTACCTTGCCTTGAAAGAGTGTGCAAGGCCCTGTACCTTCAGCTGTGGGAAGTGAGAAATTAAGGACTTCCGATAGCATCCCATGGGAGTGGAAGTGCATGGTTGCTGCGTAGCGGAACATTAAATAGGCTGGAGCTTGCACACTCTCTCTAGCCGGTATGGAGCTGGTGGCACAATGACATAGGATGTGTATCAAGTGTTTGCACATGGGCAATTAGGTTAAGTGTTTTCCTAAGAGCTGACATCTGTGGGAATTGCACAGTAATGCTGGGATTAATGCAGTCCTCTCGCAACAAACCAGGCCAGACAGCTCTTCTCCATCTGCTCTGCTTTTGCCTGCTACGTGTGTTGGTGAGTAAATTCTCTTTGGAGTCAAACCAGAATCTCCACAGGAGTAACTTGGTACCTGTTACTCCTTTTCTTTTCCATCTGACTCTTTACACCCTTCTGCAAGGAGTCACAAAGAAAAGACAAGGGGTGATGGGGACAAGTTCCTGCTGTGGAGATTCCCATTGGGCTCCAGAAGAAAATATTTGCCTATGAGCACAACCAGACACTGGAATCATCTCCCAAGGGAAGCAGAGGAGTCCCCTCCATGGAAGTGTTTGGCACTCAGCTTGCCAGGGTGCTGGGCCAGCTCATTGCACCTGCTCTGTGACCTAGACAGGTTGGAGGAGAGGATCCTTGGTGTCCCTTCCAAACTGGGGTGCTGGGATTCTGTGTGATTCTTCCAGTGGCCCATAAACTGAATGGGCAAGCAAAAAAGCAAATGTATGTGGTGGAGTAGTGCCATATCCCTTTCTTTACTAAGTATATCCAGTCATCTCCAGAAACAGATATCCTTCTAGATCCAGCCTAAGTCAAAAATGAAAATGGGCCTTTTCTGATGTGCAATGCTATGAGGCTAGAGGCTGGTGGGTGTTTAGTTCCTGTGGATACATAGGCTGGGGGTGTCCAGTCTGGAGAAGAGGAGGCTGAAGGGAGACCTCATTACACTCTACAACTCCCTTAAAGGAGGCTGGTGTGAAGTTGGGGTTGGTGTCTTTTCCCTAGTATCAGGTCATGGAATGAGAGGAAATGGCCTGAAATTGTGCTAGGGGAGGGGGTTAGGTTGCAAATGAGGAAAAGTTTCTTTGCTGCAAGAGTGGTCAGGATTGGAAGGGGCTACCCAGGGAGGAGTTGGAGTTCTCATCCTTGGAGGTGTTCAAGAAGAATGGCCGTGGCACTTGGGGACATGGTTTGATGACCAAGGTGGTGTTGGGTTGCAGATTGGACTGGATGATCTTAGAGGCCATTTCCAGTTAAACCACTTTCTGATTCTGTGATATCCCCAATTAGGCAAATATAGAGAACAGTCAGCACTGTGCAAAGACATCTTCTGTGTGGTCCTAAAGTAAAGGTGCTATGGCTTTGGGATGTTAAGATGTTTGGTGCAGGAACCTATCCACTTCTTTTTGTCCTTGAGTCTCATACTGAAATAGAAATCTTGTAAGAATCTTTTGTATCATCACTGTGTCGCTTTGCTGCTTGCTGCAGGAGCACTTTCTGCTGGTAAGGATTATTGCTTATTAATGATTTAATGTCAACTCCAGATGTAAAGAAGCAGCACCACACTTTCTTGCTTTCTTTGACACCATATAGGAATGTTTGTGTATACTCTGGTGGGATGCTAATCTCTACCTCTGTTTCAAGGAGCAATTTTACAGGCAGGCTCTGGTAAGAGGTTAATGTATTGAGTGAGGTTGTTCTCGCTACTGGATTTCTGATAGGTTTTAAAGATAATTAGAGGGGATTTTTAACCACCTCTGTGTCACACTTAGCACTTCTCAACACAGAATTGTTCATTTGTTTTGTGAACACAAATCTTGCTACTGTGCTGTTTCACAGAGTTGAGTTTCTGCTGAAATGGAGGAACAACCAAGAGACTGGCATCCAGATTTGTGAACTGGGAAACCTTGGGAAGGACTCATTCCCCGAGGTGGAGGTGATAAGTTGATAGCAGCAGTCCTGTTCTGTGTAATCTGCCATAATCTCTTTATCTTGTCAGAAAGGAGCTCTCCTGCGTTAGACTCCTCATGATACCAGGTCAGCAGCGAGTGGCCTGAGCACAGCAGCACTGGAGGCTTTTCCACCCAGCACTGGAGGATTTTTCCATCCCACACAGAGCCTAAAAGGTTGCCGTGAAACTTCCCAAGCCATTAGGGCCGATAAGCGCTTCTCTGATAATCCTTTTTGACTACAGCTTGACCCTTGCACACTGCTCCATCTACTGTGATGGGCTTTTGGATGATCTTTCTCTTTCCCTGTTTAGAGGGAATTTCAGCACTGTAGGAGGTCCGTGTCCATTCAAAGGGCCTGTCAGGATGACTTCTTTTCTCCCTTTCTTATATTTATTTAGATGTAGTGCAAGTGCTGTGGCTCCCAAAGTAGCAAACCAAATAGCTCACAGGAGAGCCTCCTTTGTCTTTAAATGAAAACAACTGAGATCTTTTAGCCTATTAGTGCTTGAGGACAACCTCCTCTAAGTCCATTAGCTCTGGGATGAAAGCTGAATTTGCAGCTGAGTAAGCAGCATGTCCAACATGACTTGTTGCTAGGGAAAGAGGCTTTCTGAGTTTGCCACCAAGCCAGTGCCTTGTGTAGTAGATATAAACTGAATGACCCCAAACTGCAGGCTTGAAATCCTCTTTACTCCTCTGCTGGCAGTCTGAAAATATTTCTGTAAGTGACTCTGGCTCTCTGGAGCTACTTTCATTCCCTTTCCAACTCAGTCAGTGACCTAGGAAAGGAAGCCTCTCTGCCTGTGGGGTCAGATTCATGAGGGTAGCACTGTGTGCAGGCACTGCTCTAGTCCAAGTGAAATGGGCAGAGCCCAGTTGTAAGTGGCTCGATTGAAGCCCATGACATGTGGGCAGGATAATATCTTAATACTACCAGTCTGTCCTGTTTTCATTGCTCCAGCAAAGGGCCAACTTCTCCGCAATTATAGAATGGTTTGGGTTGGAAGAGACCTTCAAGACCACCTAGTTCAAATGCCCCTTACCTGGGTAGGGACACCTTTGACTAGAGCAGGCTGCTGAAGGCCTTGTCCAACCTGGCCTTGAACACCTCCAGGAAGGGGACAGCATTAACCTCCCTGGGCAACCTGTGCCAGTGTGTCACCACCCTCATGAGCAAGAATTTTTTCCTCATCTCCACTCTCAATTTCCCCTCTCCCAGCTCAAAACCATTGCCTTTTGTCCTGGCACTACAAGCTCTTGTCCAAAGTCCCTCCCCAGCTCTCCTGTAGGCCCTTCAGGTACTGGAAGGTTGCTCTAAGGTCTCTTTGTGTTTTCCTTTTCTCCAGGCTGAAAAGCCCCAACTCTCCCAGTCTGTCCCCATAGGGTGGTTCTCCAGCCCTCTGATCATCTTTGTTGCTTCCTCTGAAGCCTGTCCAGGTCCTTTGTGTGCTGAAGGCCCCAGAACTGGAGGCAGTGCTGCAGGTGAGGTCTCAGCAGAGCAGAGGGGCAGAATCCCCTCCCTGTGCTGCTGCTCTCCCTGCTCTGGATACAGCCAGCACACATCTGCCTGCTGGGCTGCCAGTGACCAGTGCTGGCTGCTGGGCAGTTTGTCACCAACTGACACCCCCAAAGCCTTCTCCTGAAGGCTGCTTTTGAGACACTCCTGACCCAGCCTATTTAGATTTAAGATTTCAAAATTAGCAGAATCACTTTAGAAGAATGATGAAGAGAGCTGAAGAGTTATAAATGTGAGATGCTGGTTGTCAAAACTGATGCTAATGTTTTTACAGCTTGATGTGGTTGGTGTAACAGGTAACACAGCAGCCTTGAACAGGAGGCTTTTGTGAACAAGAGAATTTATCTCAGCAAAAGCCTTCACAGCAGTGGTTGAAAATGAAAAGCAAGATGAATCTGTCTGGAGCCTACACAACAGAGCTGCCAAACCTGCCACCTGTTACAGATTTTAATGAACTCTTCTTTATTTAACAGGAAAAGGCAACTTTAATTTGCCTTTGAGACCTCCCATATCTCAGGCAGTCTGAGATACCATTTAGCAGGTGTCTAAGTGGAGCACTCTGGTGTTGTAGTGAGGGTTGTATCAGACTGGTGAAGAAGATCATTAAATCTGTAGCATAGCTTTCCTGCAGAGCCACAGGAACATGGTGTGCTGTCAGGAGCTGAAGGATGCCTGAGCTCATGTTGTGCCATGGAGGAGCATGAAGAAGAATTAGTTCCTCTGGGTTTTCTCAATGGAAGAGGATATGTTGCACAGAGCAAATAAAAAAGGTACTAGGAGAAAGTTTTAAGTGTGTTACAGCCTGGGAGACAGGACTTAGTGAAGGTTTTTTTCTGCAGCAGTAGGAGAGGGGTTCACCCAGGTGTCCTTTCTGCAGCCTATTTTCAGAGGGGAATTAAGGTGTGGAGTATATCAGATTGAAACATCTGAGTAAGGGCAAGTGCCATCCTTGGAGTCTGCAGAAAATTTATGTGCTGTTTTTTTGCTACTGACAAGTTAAGTGCGTGGCTTAAGAGCCTTAGATTGGCAGCAGTTTGAGAGGTAACCACTTACTCTGGGATTCTTTTTCCTCTGCTCTTCAATGAATCACCACTCTTATTTTCCATCAAGGAGCATAGTGGATGCTTGTTATGTTGTTCCTTCACTTACTGTGAACGTGGAAAATGTTTTTGACTGATTAAACAATACTCAACCTCTGGTTAATTTATGTAGTAACCAGGCTGAAGCTCTCTGATGTTGTTGAAGGGATGTGGAAGGCAGAAAGGGGCTAAAAAAACATGAAACCGGTAGGGAAGGAGGTAGAGAATAGCAAAGGAGAAAGCTGTGATTTGGGAAGTAGGCATGGTGGGGCAGGTTGCCCAGGAAGGTGCTTGGGACCCCATACCTGGAGATATTCAGAGTGAAGCTCAACAGGACAACCTGATCTAGTTGAGGATGTCCCTGCTGACTGCAGGGGGCGTTGGACTGGATAACTTTTGGAGGTGCATTCCAACTCAGACCATTCCCTGATTGTGATCAATGGTAGTCATTGGTAGCAGCACAGAACTTGTAAAACTAAATCCTTAAAGAATAGTAACAAAACCTCATTCATTGCTTTCATTTTTTGTTCTGACCCTAACAGGCTTGGAAGGAGCCTGTTAAAGCAGCCTTGAGCCAACGGCTTAAGTGTGAGGTTGGAATTCAGGAGCTGTTCTGGTTTTCTCTTGGCTGGGCTAACATTTTTGTCCCATGAGACAAAGTAATGTGACAGTTTTCACAAGGAGCTCTAAATCTGAGACACCCCTTCTCTGTTTCTCACCATCCCCTGAGCCAGTACCTCAGTTTCCCGTGATGACTCCAGCCTCCAGCTGCAGTCAGAATGTTCTGTAGCTGTAAGCTTGCCAGAAAATGGGGCCACAGCTGGTTAGGCTCCAAAGGAAACATTTTTTACTTTCAGCTTGGTGGACTACCACACTTGACATCTTTGCCTTACGGTTTCGCTTGGAATAAAATGAACATTTGAAGAAAAGAAACATTTCTCCTTAGACCTTAGAGCTGCCTGCCAGTGCCTGATGGGAGCCTGCAGGAAAGCTGCAGAGGGACTTTTCCTGAGGGTCTCTAGAAACAGGACAAGGGGGAATGGTTTGAAGCTGAGGGAGAGTAGGTTCAGACTGGAGCTGAGGAAGAAGTTCTTCAGTAGGAGGGTGGTGAGACTCTCAAACAGGCTGCCCAGGAAGGTTGTGGCTGCCTCCTGCCTGGAGGTGTGCAAGGCCAGGCTGAATGAGGCCATGGGCAACCAAGTCTAGTTAAGAGTCTTCACTGCCCATGGCAGGGGGATTGGAGTAGATGATCCCTGAGGTCCCCTCCAACAAAAGAGCTGGGGATGGACTTCTTAGGACATCAGGTAGTGACAGGACTAGGGAGAATGAAGCAAAGCTGGAGATGAGGAGATTTGGACTGGATGTGAGGAGCAAGTTCTTCAGCATTAGAGTGGTGAGACCCTGGAAGGGGCTGCCCAGGGAGGTGGTTGAGTCCCCATCCCTGGAGGTGTTTAAGACCAGACTGGATGAGGCTCTGGGCAACCTGATCTAGAGTAGGGTGTCCCTGCCCATGTTAGGGGGGATGGAACTGGATCATCCTTGTGGTCCCTTCCAGCCCTGACTGATTCTATGATTCTAAGCCATTCTGTGATCTTCTGGTTCTATAATTCAACAGAAATAGATCTGCATCTAAAAATACTTCAAGCTTCAGGAACTGTCTCTCTCTCAGAAGAGCAGATCCCAGAGTGTTGACAGCAGATGTCTGGTACAAACTATTTTTTCTTGTTAGCTGGAGGAATGGCCCTTTTTCAACAACCACCTCAGGCAGAGGGCAGGCCAGTGGCCAGAACATGACTGTGTTTGCCAGAAACCTTGCAGTTTTGTTTCTGTTCACCTGCTGTGTAAACTTTGTCTTGGATTCCCCTCCTGCCTCCTCCATCCACTTGGGTAAGGTCTGTCCTGCAGACTGTTCAGATCTTCATGTTCATTTATATATTGGTAACTGATTAAAATAGTAGCATGGAATCTAAACTATTTATATTAACACGGTGTGGAAGAGAGCAGCTGCTGCAGTGTAGTTAATAATGGTGGTCTCCAGTCACCCTGAATCCATTTTTACCCCAGACTGTCTGGCATTCTGTGAGATACACCCCCAAGAGCTCTGCAGGAGGCTTGTCACTGTCTTACAGAAAAGCAAAGCAAGGATTATTTTGTACTTAAACATGAAAACACATCAAAAACTCTGAGTGCCACAAAAATGATCAGG
>VWYK01093522.1:5763-32052 GCA_013399775.1 Semnornis frantzii
GATTTTTTTTTTCTTTTTTTTTTTCATCCTTTCTTGTTCCCATCTGTCCTTTGTTCCACATGAGAGACAGAAACGAGATCATTTCGATATTGCCCTTTTTGTGCCTATCTTCTCCCAAGGAAAAGCAACGCAGCTCAGTCCTGCTCCCGGCGTTATTAGAGAGGGGTGGGGTGGGGGGCTACAGCAAGAGCTGCCAATCACATCAGAACAAACCCCCTCCTCACTCAGTTCTTAACATCTCATACAGCAAGAAGTGGCAGGTTGGGGTCTGGGCTGAAGTCAGGAAAGTCCCTCGGAAAGATGCTCCAGGGACACTCCTTGGGTTTATCCCACAGCTTTAGCCCCATCCACACTCCCATTTGCTTCCCCCAGGGGCCACTGCACCTTGCAACAGCGTTTTGGGATGGACTCTCAGCTTTTTTACCTCCCTCAAAGCCATCCTGTCCTTCCCTCCTGTCTTCAAACACCAGGGCAATAAGCTGGTGGGCAAACGCTTCGCTGCCCCTTCAGAGCATCCTGAATCCCAAATCCCAGCAGGCATCCTCATGGGAGCTCTGTTCAGGGGCTACACACAGCAAGCTTTGAGCTTCTGTTGCTTTTCCTTAGTTAAGAACTTTTCCCATGTTTTCTTCCCCTGCTTCAGAAAATAGGAAGACTTAAACTCCCCACTGGGTCAGATAAGAGCTGCGACCACCTTCCCCTGCATGCTGGCAATACTGTGAACGACCTCAGGTATCCAAAGCCCTTCCTTAATATCTCCTGCTCTGAAAGAGCTTTCCAAGAAGTAACATTTTTTTCCTGAATATTCTCCTTTTTCTTTACTGCTCTTGCATTGTCTCCTGTTTTGTCTCCCTTTCCAGCATCTCTGCAAACCACTGCCCTAAAAAATCTGGTTTAAATGCTTTCCTCAAAACCCAACCTGCCAGTCCCTGCCTGGGATTTATTCTCTTTTTCCTCCTAAACTTTTTAGTGGTGTGTTTTTGGTTTTGTTTTGTTTCTTTGGGGGGCGTGGGGGGTGTTGCTAAATTCTGCTACCAGCAAAAGCATTCTCCCAAATCTCATCCCTGTCTGAAAACCATCTGGCTCCTCCCTGGCTTCTTCTAGGAGCGGCAGATGATTGCTCGGAAGGGCTGCGAAGGGCTTTTTGCATCATTGCAAGAATACAGCTGCTATTATTCGACATGCCATGCAGCCTTTTAGGGAATTAAAAAAGGCATAACGAGAAACATCTTACCCTGGCTCTGCAGGAAAATTAACTACGTTGAAGTTTCTCTGTTCATCACTTAAAAAAAAGAAGAAGAAGCAGAAAGTGCTGCGGTAATCGGAGCCAGGGGAGCGGCCGAGAGGGAGGGAAGGAGGGAACCAGGGGTACATGTGTGCGAAGAGCTCTCTTGCAAGGGCTGAGGTTTGGAAGATGCTGCTCGAGTCACAGCCCTTTTGACACAAAGGGGCAACTTCACACTGAGTGGGAACAACTCAAAGTTTGCTTTCCTGAAGATGAATTTTCCCCTTGCTGAAAACGCTGGGAGCACGTGAAGGGAGCTGGGATTTATGTTGTTATCCTGGACTTTCACCCTTCTCTTCATCCCTACCCGCTCTCTTTCCCATCCCTGCTCCCTTCCCTTTCTCCAAATTCAGCCAAAACCCTCTGGAAAAGGGTTAGAAGCATTAAGAGAAGCAGAGCAGCAGAGCCCATCAGCTTTTTCACAGCAGCTTGTGATTTGAAGGGCTGGAGCCACTGCCGGCTCCCATCCCTTGAGTCCTGCCTGCTCTGCTTATTAAATCCCGCTGGGAAAAAGTAGGGAAGCAGGGGGAGGGGGGGTGGTGGTGGTGTTTGGAGAAAAAGAAAAGACAGAAAACAAAACAGGACCCAAATGAAAAACACATCAAGAGGAAGTTCAGCGTGGGATTTATCGTCTCCTCGAGTGCCAAAGCGAAAGGCTCAGCTTGTGCTGGGCACACACTGCCCTCCAGAGACCCAACCCAGCAGCAGAATGGGGCTAAAGGACCCCAAAATCTCCTTTTTCCCCCCTCCACGCCTTTCACAAATTTCTTTTCTTTTAAGCTCAAATAACTGAGGGTGGCAGCTACCTCCTGAGCTCACCTACAGGGTGCCTGTGCCTGGTGGTTGCAGCACTGAGCTTTGAGAGCACCCACGCTGGGTGAAGGAGCCCTCCCACTAACCCTGCACGCTCCCAGCCTCCAACATCTCCATCCCACCAAGCCAAGGAGCATTAAACCAAGGGAAGATACTCTGGGACAGGGCCACTCCTTAGCTGCAGAGCCTTGGGGTGAAGCTGCTTGCACAGAGGGAGGTGGAAACCCCACTCAGGGCTCCTGGGTTTGCAACCTGCTTGCAAGTAGGGACAGGATGGCACTCCTAGGCCAAACTCAGCCTTGGGTGTAAGAGGTGGCACTGAAAGATAGGAGAGGGATGAGTGTCTGCTGGCATAGTGGGATAACAGCAGGCTGGGATCTCAGTTAGGCACAAGTTGATTTACATACATTAAAAAAAAGGGGGGGGAGTGGGGGAAATCCATAAGCCACCTGTTGTCCCCATCAGAATTCAGCAACTTCCAGCTCTCAGTTTTGGTTTTATCAAGAGGAAGGGGCATCAGTGGTTGTGAGAGAGGGAAGGGATTGAGGAAGAAAAGAGCATTTTTCTGAACAAGTTTTTCTAGTTTTGGGAACTCTGGGGAAGTTTTCCACTTCCCAAAAGGACAATGCAGCTCATTTCCTTGCAGAAATGCCCTTTCAAACAGCACTAGGCTGCATCTTGCTAACTGCTTGGGGGACCTTAGGACTGAAAGGAAACAACCACCCCACGACAAGGCACCAAATAAACCTGCACTCCACTCGTGGAGGAGGTGAGGTGATGCTGCCTCCAAGTATTTCCCCACCTCCTGAAATGCACATGGATGCTTTCTCTACCCCATCTTTAGGACTGCTCAGTTACAAGGAGTTTGTTTTTTTCCCCTTATTCTCTTCACAGAATCCACATTTCTTGGAAGGAAAACTGCCTCAAACCCAAAATCAGTCTCTGTGATTGATTTTTCTCCCAGAAAAAAAACAAACAACCACAACCAAAAAAACCAAACCCACCCACCCAACCAAACAAGCCAAACCCACCAAATAAAGGAAAAACAAACAAACAAAAAAATCAAGGAAAGAAATCCATAATGGGTTTGAACTTCACTCTGAGAAGACAAAACCCATCCAGTGTCTCCATAAACCAGCGTGGGTTTATGCTGGGCACAGGACTTGGTAGCTTCAGCAATAAGCAGGAGCCTTGCTGGGCCGGTCCAGGGGCACTGGTAGAGGACAGCAGGGTGGCATTGCCCCCCCCTTGTCCATCCTCACATTGATGAGCAAATCCATAAACGAGTACTAAATATCCAGGATGACCAAAAAAAAAATACGCAAACGAGCACCAAACCAAGAACCTTTGCAAAGGGTTTTTCGAGGCCAGGGTGAAAGCGTATCAGGTCTCCCGAGCTGGCAGGCAGTGTGGGGAGGAAGTTGTTAACATTTTGGTGTGAGAAGCTACCTGCTCATCCTTTCAGCCTCCGCCATTCAAGCCGGGCACGTGAACAGTTACGGTTAAGAGCACAAAACCCCTGCACAAAACGCGGCGCAGTGACCCAGTAGCTCAAAGCTCATTTGCATTCCTCGGCGCTCCCCAGCCAAGTTCAGAGCTGTGCCTGCAGACCTGCCCCCCCAGCTCCCCTCCGGCCCCCTTACCTGCCCCGTGAAAGGTCTCTCTCTCCAGCCGAGGCTCAAGGGATTGTCCTGGGCTTGAGACCTATCGAGTGACAGAGAGAAAGCTTCGCTCTGTAAGAGGATGCATCCCCAGGGCCGGGCGCTGAGGCCTCCGAAGAGGAGGAGGCTCCGCACCGCTCCGCGGCTCGGCTCCGGCACGGAGGCGGCCGAAGGCTTCCTCTGCTGCCTGCCGCCCGTGGAGCTGGGAGCTACGGAGCCGTGCAACGGCTTGGGTTGGAAGGGACCTCAAGAGGTCATCCCCTCCAACCCCCTTGCAGTCAGCAGAGACATCTGCAACGAGAGCAGGTCGCACACAGCCCTGCCCAACCTGACCTGGAACGGCTCCAGGGATGGGGCATCTGCCACCTCTCCTGGGCAGCCTGGGCCAGGGCCTCAGCACCCTCAGAGCAAAAACTGGTGATTTGCTAGCCAGGCTGAATCTTCTTTGTTAGTTCACCCTTGTCCTGTCACAGCAGGTCCTGCTAAAACTCTGCCCCAGCTTTCTTATCAGTGCCTTTAAGCACTGAAAGGCCACCAGAAAGTCTCCCTGGAGCCTTCTCTTCTCCAGGATGGTCAACCCCAGCTCTTAGGGGTTGACCATTCCCAGGGTGAGGAGGAGAACAATCATGGATTTTATTCTTCTTACAGCATCATTCAAATCACTTCAAATAGGTGACGTGGCTCAGATCTAGGAGAGATGAAGGATCTGTGCTGGCATGAGTCTGGCAAGCAAAGTGCAGGTTTATTTGCACCTGCCTCCTGCAGGCTCTTTGTCCCCCTCCAGGGTCTCCAGGAGCTCTGAGATGCTCTCTAGGACACCATCCTAGTGATGTTCCCCCATGAAGGGCTCTCCTCTCCCTCCAAGAGTATATGCCAGTAGCATCCTTTATTTTGAAGGTGACACAGCACTGGAAAAGGTTCCCCAGAGAGTGGGAGTGGAGTCTCCTTCTCTGGAGAGACTCAAACCCACCTTGTTAGCCTGAAATCTGCTTTAGCAGAGTGTTTGGAGTAGATGATCTTCAGAAGTCCCTTCCAGTCCTCACAACTCTGCGATCCTGTGAGCCCAACATGTCCACCTTAGCTCCTGAGAGGAAATTCACATTCAAGGTTACCTTCGACATAAAGGAGGGTTTGGGACACTGATTTCATCTGAGTGGACATGAAATCAGTGTCCCAAACCCTCCTTTATCTGAGTGAGGATCCTGATTAGGCACCACAGGCAGAGAAGCTGCAAGTATCTCAGAGGAGCCTTGCATGCAGCTGTCACTACAGCCATGGCAGCCCCTTCCTGACTCACCACTGGCCATGAGCTCCTCATGTTTCCATGGCCAGTTTGCAACAGAGATGTGCACAGAGTAGGGCTCCATGGGCAGTATAGGCTAGGGGCAGCAAAGGGGAAAAGGATTTGAGGGTTCCAGTGGATGGGAGGGTGCCCATGAGCCAGCAATGTGCTGCGGTGGGCAGGAGGGGCAATGCCAATCTGGGGTGGGTTAGAAGGGCTGTGGTTAGTAGGTTGAGAGAGGTTCTCCCCCTCTGCTCTGCCCTGCTGAGGTCACAGCTGGAGTCCTGTGTCCACTTCCGGGGCCTCCAGTTCAAGAGGGACACAGAACTGCTGGAGAGAGTCCAGCACAGAGCCACAGAGATGCTGAAGGCAATGGAACAGCTCTGGTAGGAGCAGAGCCTGAGGGAGCTGGAGCTGTGCTGCTGGCAGAGGAGGAGCTGAGAGGTGAGCTCAGCAATGGTTCTAAAGGTGTGCAGGTGAGTGGCAGGAGGCTGGAGCAAGGCTCTACTGGGTGATGCCCAGTGCCAGGCCAAGGGGCACTGGGTGAAAGCTGAGCCATAGGAAGTTTCATTTAAACAAGAGGAGGAATTTTTTCCCTGTGAGGGTGCCAGAGCCCTGGCACAGGCTGCCCAGGGGGGCTGTGGTGTCTCTCTCTCTTGGGATATTCAAACCCACCTGGATGTGTTCTGTGTGATCTGGTCCAGGAGATGCTGCTCTGGCAGGGGGGTTGGACTGGCTGAGCTTTGGAGGTCCCTTCCAGCCCCTGACACTCTGTGACTCCCAAGATGAGGGCCAGGGACTGGCACCACCAATGGTTCCGCAGTAGAACGCTGCTGGCACTGCACAATGCTGTGGGCCGGAGATGGGCTGCGACTTACAGGGCCAGACCCCAGTGCTCAAAGCTGCTGTAAACTCACCAGGGTGCTGGGGCATCCTCCTCCATCTCACATTGTCTACCTCTTGCACTAGACGGTTCTAATTAAGCCCTGCAATTGATCTCCTGTCTTTAAAGGAAACAAGAAAGAAGGAACAAACCAAGAGGGATCCTCCTTCCTTCAGCCCAGGGGAACGAATCTGGCTTTAATTTCTTTGTCTTTTGTCATTCCAGTCAGGGATTTCACTTTAACGAGGCAGCCTTCCTCAGTCCCCCTCTGCTCTTCCAGAAGCAGGAAAGTAACCCCTCTGCTTTCCATGTTTCCTCCCTTTGTTCTCCACGCTGTTCCTCTGATTTATGAAAGGCTTTTCTTTCCCTGTATCATCCTTGTTGGGAGTCAAGGACCCCCAAAAAGTGGTGGTCCCCACCCCAGAGTTCAGAAGAACCACTCTGTGGCTTGCTGTGTTGTTTCCGACTGGCACTAAATATTCCATCTCCACTGGGAAGGTGCTGGAGGACCACACCTTTGGAACCATCCATTGGGAGGAGGCTTCAAACTTGTGCTACTGAATGGCTTTGATTTCCAGTAATGGGAGAAAATCCATTCCAGATCCCAGTACAATTCAGACTGGAGCAGGTTGGAGGAGGCAGACAGACTGAGCCACCAGCAGTAGCCTCTCCAGAAGATTAAATCCTGCACAGCAGTGCTGTAGAAGATGCAGGAGAGATGGTCAAAGTCACCTCATTTCCCTGACTCGGGGCCAGATCCTCAGCAACATAAATCGTGGTGGGTGTGAGAAGGAGCCTGTACTGCTCCAAGGGAGTATGATGAGAAAAAAAGAATCAGGGGTTAAAATGAGAAGGGACATGGAGCATAATGGTCTTTTAACCAGCAAATGAACCCCAAACATGTTTTTCCATTTGGCACACGCATCAAGAAGCTGCTAAAAGGAACTGGTCAAATATCTCAATAATGAAGATGAATGATACCTCAGATGCATTTCTAAACAGCTCGAAGAAGGTTTCTCTCTGACCTCCCAAAGCATGTGTGGAGGGGGATCTCAATGGCTTCCAATGTGCCCTTTCTTCTCTTGTGTTTTTAAAGCAGCTTAAACTGATTTCAATGCTGGAGCTGCTGCTGCACATGCTGGGAGGGAGAGATCAGACTGGGACATAAGAAAAATCAGTTTGCTGAGTGGACACACAAGGGTGGATGTTGAGAGTGACCTCTGGAGATCACCCAGTCCAACCCCCTGCTAAAGCAGGGCACCCACAGCAGCTTGCCCGGGATCATAAGGTCCAGGTGGGATTTGGATCTCTCCACAGAAAGAGACTCCACAGCTTCTCTGAGCAGCCTGCTCCAGCACCCCCACACCAAAGGAGTTTTTCTTGATGTTGAGGTGGAACTTCCTGGGTTCCAGGTTGTGCCCCTTGCCCTGTTGCTGGACACCACTGAAAAGAGTCTGACCTCATCTTCTTGCTCTTCATCCTTTAGATATTGAGGAGATCCCCTCTGGGGCTGTTCTTCTCCAGGTTAAACAACCCCAGGTTTGTCTCCTGTCCCCTCAGCATCTTTGTAGCCTCTGCTGGACTCTCTCCAGTAATTCTCTGTCTGTCTCAAACTGGGAAGCCCAGAACTGAACCCAGTACTCCCTATGTGGTCTCACTAGGACAGAGTAAGTGGGCAGCAGAACCTCCCTCCACCTGCTCATTACACTCTTCTTAATGCACCCCAGGAGACCATGGGCCAGAGATCTCAGGAGCTGCAGAATAAACAGATCCAGAAGATGCCTCTTACACTGCAGCTGCACCTTCCTCAGAGAGCAAGCTCCCAAGGATGCCAGCCAGGCTGTCCCACCACTGCATTCACTGTCCCCATGCCACAATCCAGGCATCCCACCTGTGACACCAAGCCTCACCCTGGGGTCTGGGACATAAGAGAAACATAAACATAAACAAAAGAAACACTTTGAAGGTGGTGGACCAGGGTGCCCAGAGAGGCTGTGGGGTCTCCTGCTCTGGAGAGATTCCAAACCTACCTGGAGCAGCCTGCTGTGGATGGTTCTGCTTTAGCAGGGGCTTAGATTAGAACTCCAGAGGTCCCCTCCAAACCCTGCCATTGTGTGACCAGGTTGGATGCAGTGTCATAGAATGGTAAAGTTGGAANGCAGCCTGCTGTGGATGGTTCTGCTTTAGCAGGGGCTTAGATTAGAACTCCAGAGGTCCCCTCCAAACCCTGCCATTGTGTGACCAGGTTGGATGCAGTGTCATAGAATGGTAAAGTTGGAAGGGAGCTCAAAGCTCAGCCAGTTCCAACCCCCTGCCATAGGCAGGGACACCTCCCACTAGCACAGGTCACTCAAGGACTCATCCAACCTGGTCCTGAATACTTCCAGGGAGATTGTGGAGCACAGAAGCACACAGTGTGATCAAAGATCCCATTCTGTGCTTCTGTGCTCCACAACCTCTCTGGGCAACCTGTGCCAGTGTCTCACCACCCTCACTGCAAACAACTTCCTCCTCACATCCACTTTCAATCTCCCCTCTCACACTTCAAACCCATTCCCCTTGTCCTGCCATTCCCAGACCTTGTCAATACTCCCTCCCCAGTTCTCCTGCAGCTCCCTTCAGATCCTGCAAGGCCACTCCAAGCTCTCCTGGAAGCCTTCTCCTCTCCAGGCTGCAGAGCCCCAACCCTCTCAGCCTGTCCTCACAGCAGAGCTGCTGCAGCCCTCTCAGCATCTTGCTGGCCTCCTCTGCACTGGCTCCAACCCTTCCATGTCCTTCCTGTGCTGGGGGCTCCAGAAGTGCACCCAGGACTGCAGGTGGGGTCTGAGGAGAGCAGAGCAAAGGGGCAGAATCCCCTCCCTTGCCCTGCTGGCCAGTGTCAGTGCAGTCTCTCTCACACACAATCAGACCTTCAGGTTGCTCCATGAATCCCAAGTCAAAAATCAAAACTATCCCAGCACCTGCAAAGGCCAGAGATGGGAATGAGCAGAGGGCAGGGGTGGAGCTCCGTTTCAGATTGGTTTTTGATACACAGCCCAAAAGCAGGCACAGAGGAGCTTCCTTTAAGAGTGATTGCATTAAAATAGCCCTCTCCATTACACAGACACTAATAGGGGCTCAGTGCATTATTCCTATCAAAGTGCAATTTGCATTTACAAAGGGGTCCTGGGAAGTGATGGATGGGGAAGGAATGGAGAAAGGCTTGTAAAGCCGAGCGTGCTCATGGCCGGGGAACTTCCAAGCACAAGGCAGTTTTTCTTACACCTTCTCCTCCAAAGGAGCCCGTTGACGTCTGCTGAAATGAACATTCAGGCTCTCCCCTTTCACCCCGCAGCCCATCAATAACAGCTGGAAGAGCGGAGGAGAGGGGACACTCATTTATCTTCATTAGGACTCTGGCCAGCTCCTCTGATCACCACGTCGGCGTCGCCGGGAAGAGAAAAAGCTACTGTTCCTCTGCCCACCCGTGCCCACCCCACCGCCCGCTCACGACCACCTCGGGGTGCTGGGATCCCACTCAGCACCTGCCCCTTGCCAAGGCAGGGGGAAAAAAAAAGGGATCTGGGGAGTATTCCACTCCTCTCTTTTTCTGCAGAAGCCAAGCTCCAGGAGAAAGTGGGAGAGTGAAAGAAAGAGCAAAGAAATGCCATGAGAACGTCGACCTCACGAGGAAAGGCTGAGAGCTGTTCAGCCTGGAGGAGACTGGTGGGAGGGGGTTGGAACTAGATGATCCTTGAGGTCCTTTCCAACCTTACCATTCTATGATTCCAAGATTCATTAATGTTTAGAAATATCTAAAGGGGGGCAGGATGCCCCAGCACAGGAAGGACATGGAAGTGTTGGAGAAGGTCCAGAGGAGGCCACCAAGATGCTCAGAGGGCTGCAGCAGCTCTGCTGTGAGGACAGGCTGAGAGAGTTGGGGCTCTGCAGCCTGCAGAGGAGAAGGCTTCCAGGAGAGCTTGGAGTGGCCTTGCAGGACCTGAAGGGGGCTGCAGGAAGGCTGGGGAGGGACTATTGCCAAGGGCTTGGAATGGCAGGACAAGGGGCAATGGGTTTGAAGTGTGAGAGGGGAGATTGAAAGTGGATGTTAGGAGGAAGTTGTTTGCAGTGAGGGTGGTGAGACACTGGCACAGGTTGCCCAGGGAGGTTGTGGAGCACAGAATCTTTCGATCACGTTGGGTGATTCTGTGCTCCACAACCTCCCTGGAGGTGTTCAAGGCCAGGTTGGACGAGGCCTTGAGTGACCTGTGCTAGTGGAGGTGTCCCTGCCTCTGGCAGGAGGATGGACTGGATGATTTTTGAGGTCCCTTCCAACCTTAGCATTCTATGATTCTATGTAAGGAGGATGGAGTCAGACTCTTCTCAACAGTGCCCAGTGACAGGAGGGCAACGGGCACAAACTGGAACACAGGAGGTTCCACATAAATGTAGACAAAATTCTTCACTTTGAGGGTGGCAAAGCACTGGCTGCCCAGAAAGGTTGTGGAGTCTGTCTCTGGAAGCATTCAAAACCTGGCTCATGTTCAGCTACTCTCTACCAGCACCCCCAAGTCCCTCTCTGAGAGCAGTCACTCTGTCCCCAGCCTGTAGCACTGCTTGGAGTTGTTGTAGCCAAAGTGTAAAATCCTGCACTTAGCCTTGTTCAATCTCATCCCATTGGCCTCTTCTCCCTAGGAACAAGTGATTAAACAAGAGGAAAGAGTCTCCAGTTCCACCAGAGAGGTTTAGGTTGGACATGAGGAACAAATTCTTCCCCAAAGCACTGGCAACTCCTGGGCTGGGCTGGGCTGTCCAGGGTAGTGGTGGAGTCCCCATCCCTGGAAGCACTGAAAGGCCATGTAGATGGCTTGGGGAGGACAGGCAGGTGGTTTAGTGGTGGCCTGGCAGTGCTGGGTTAAGTTGGCCTGGATGATCTTAAAGGTCTCTTCCAATCAAAATGATTTTATGGTTCTTCCACCATTTTTTTTGACAAGGAAATGGTTTCCCTCAGCATCAGCTCTTGGCTCTCCCTGGCCATAGCATTCCCCAGATGCAGGAGCATTCATCTTCTCTTGGGTGCAGTTTCCCCAGTGGGGTGGGGAAAGGAGCTACCAAAAAAACATTTAGAAGGGAGCCAAGTACCTGGGTGTGGCTCAAAGCCCAAGAGGTACTTTAGTCATCACTTATCTACATGGGAAGGGGGTCAGGGTGACTCCCAGGTGATGGATGTCCCACATCACATTCACCTGCTTTCTAGCTGTCCTCGGGAGGGGTGAAATAGTCAATGACTGCCCACTAGGTGACCAGAAAAACTACTGAACATATAACAAACCAAAACCCAAGGAAGAAGTCAGTCCCCTCAGCACTGGGGAACTTCCTTGTCAACATTCCAGCATGCAAATCTTGCCTGCCCATCCCACCTCCCAGCAGACAGGCAGATCAAAAGTGCCCAGGGAACATGAAGAAAAACTTCTGTGCTTTGAGGGTGCCAGAGCACTGGAACAGGCTGTCACAAGAGCTTGTGGAGTCTGCTTCTCTGCAGACATTCCACCCCCACCCGAGTGTGATGCTGGCAGCCCTGGGCTAACGGTTGGACTTGATGATCTTAGAGGACTCTCCCAACCAAAATGATTCTGTGATTCCATCCAAGCTGTAAAGATTTGAGCTGTGTTTTTGTGCAAGGAGAGCTCAGCTGACCATGTCTGTGCTGCAGAAGCCCATAGCTTACATCTGCCCTAGTGTGATGGATGTGTCTGGAACCATACTCCAGCCTTGAGGCCACGTAGCAAAGACAAACCTTTGCCTACTGAACTGACCTCCCCTACCTGCCAAAACAAGGTGGCCACATCCAACCTGCCTACTGGGAAGGCTCCGAGGCCACACACACTCCAGAACCATGCCTGAGACTCACCTGAGCAAGTTCTGGTAATTTAGCAGTGGGATAATTGGTGCCTGAACCCTGGAGCTCGTTAATTTGCTGGCAGAGACACAGCCTCAGGGCTTTTGTTGCAGCTCTACCCTGGAAAAGCGCCCCAGAGGCTGGAAAGCATGTGAGCAGGTGTGAGATGTTTTCCTGGGCTAGGACTAAGGGTTTGGCCTTAAGCTGAAGTCAGTGGTGGGGAAATCTTGCCCTGGTAACCCCAAAAGACCAGTCCTGACACATACGGTGCTCAGTGTCCAACAGGAGGCTGGATTTTTGGTGAAGCAAGCACCCTCATGCACTCTTCCCAGCACCTCGGGGCCAAACTCCAGAGATGCTATCTCCCACTGCATGCTACCACACGTGCATGAGCCCTGGGCTGCTCTGCCTGCAAAGCACACAAACCCATCCTGGAGTCAGGAAACACTGGAGTGAGGCAGGAAAGCTGCAACTTCACCAGTCCTGGGGGCTGGATGTGCAGAACCATCCCCAGGACTGCCTGTTCATGGAGATGTTCTGGCTGAGCAGGTGACCACAGCGAAGCCTTTGATGCCAAGAGGCCTCGAATGTGACACTGAAGGCTAAGTGTAGGCCAGTCTGCCCTTGGGCATGATCTGCTTTTGCATCCTTTCCACCAAGTTGACACTGGAGTTGTCTCCTCCCAGGTAATACCACTGGATCCACCACTAAGCCATGTTCACAAGTGTCACATCTTCTAAACACCTCCAGGGATGTGGACTCCACCACTGCCCTGGGCAGCCTCTTCCTGGGCTTCACAACTCCAGGTGAAGAAATTGTTCCTCATGTCTAATCTCAGCCTCCCCTGGCACAACTTGAGGCTGTTTCCTCTTGTCCTGTCTCTTGTTCCTTGGGAGAAGACAGCAGTGGCCACCTGTCTTCAGCCTCCTCTCAGGGAGTTGTAGAGAGTGAAAGAGTCTCCCCTCAGCCTCCTTTCATCCAAGCTAAGCAGTCCACCAAGCCTAAGGCAGGAAGGTGTGGGAGACCTGTCCAAACACGACACCTTAGAGGCTGTTGCCCATCCTTTCCTGGACAGATGGGAAAAGAAGCAAACCCCGGTCTCCAGTCTCCCACTGAAAAAGCCATGGCTTTGGCTGGTTAAGAGGCTGGTTGAGCACAGTGAAACCTCAGTGCCAAAGATCTGGGGAGAACCACCAGGTGCTGCCTTCAGCCAGGGCTTCTGCACCTCACAGTGGAGAAACATCAGAATCATAGAAACACTTAGGTTGGAAGAGACTTTTCCTATCATCAAGCCCAGCCCAGCACTGCCAAGTCCACCACTACACCATGTCCCTCAGAACCACATCTCTGTGGCTTTTAAACCCCTCCAGGACTCTATCACTTCCCTGGGCAATCAATTCCACATTATCAGAGCTGCAAATGATCATGACGGGACAGGGCTGTAGAGCACTCTCAATACCCTGCACAGTACTGGGGCCCAACACAGCTTGAGCCTATAAAAGGGACAGCAGTGAGGACTCACATCCAGGTTCTTCACAAGTCTCCAAACAACCTCCTCCCTGCACACAGCAGCCACCTGGTCCTGCAGGGATGGTTTTGTTACCGAGCTGTGGAGGGAGAAGAAACAGGATCACCTCCCCAGATGGGACTCACCTGCACAGGGTTCCCCGGGGCCACCGAGGGAGAAGAAATCAGCTCCTGCCACTTCGCCAAGGACAGCAAGCGAGGACCTGGGCAGCAGCACCGCAGCCTCTCGGCTCCCTCCAAGCGCCAGCCGACATCTGCGGCGGGCAGGCTAATGAATACAAACGACCGGCCCGTGCCCCACCGGGGGGTCTTTAACACTTCACACGTCCCAGCGACGTTGAGTGATGGTCTCCCAAAGCCTGCTCGGGCAGCCCCTCCGTCCCACGGCGCACGGTGCCGAGATGAATGAGTGCCGAGGAGACGCAGCAGCGAAATCATCCTTCACCCACGGCGGTGCTTAACCTCTGCCGAGCAAATCGCATGGCCCTGCCACCAGCCCGGGCATCCTACCTGCATTAAGCGTTGCTGGGTCAGGGAGGGGCAGCCGTGATTTATGCCTTCTCCTCGCTAATCGGATTCGGGGCCGGGCAGATATTGATGGGCTCCTGCCTTTGATCCATGGCTCTCGTGAGCCTTCATTCAATTACTGCCCCACGGAATGCAATTAGCAGGGCCGCCGAGCCACGTGGGCCTCATAACCATGGCACGCAGGGAAGATGAAGAGGCTGTCACCAGGAGCAACAGTCCCACCTGGGGATCAGATGAACTGTGCTGGTTTGGGACAAAACATGAAGGAAGCATGAGGGAGGAAAGGAGATGAGTTCTGTTTGCCCCAAGTGGTCACATCCAGGCACCAGAACATCCAGGCAGGTTCGGAATCTTTCTGGAGAAGGAAACTCCACAACTCCCCTGGGCAGCCTGCTCCAGGGTTCCAGCACCCTCACAGCAAAGGATTTTCTCCTCACATTCACACAGAACCTGCTGGGTTCTAGTTTGTGCATGTTGGCCCTTGTCCTGTCACAGTCTGGGCACATCCTCCTGACCTATACCCTTTAGCTCTTGCTAAGCATTGCTCAGCTCCCCTCTGGGGCTGCTCTTCTCCAGGCTCTCAGCCTCTCCTCCTCACAGAGCTGCTCCAGGCCCCTCAACATCTTTGTGGTCTCTGCTGGATCTCTCCAGTAGTTCCCTGTATCTGCTGAACTGGGAAGGCCAGAACTGGACACAGGATTCCAGACGTGACCCCACAGGGTAGATAGGGAGAAGAACCTCCCCCAACCTGCTGCTTGCACTCTCCTCAATGCACCCCAAACCCCACATAGCACCACCACCCAGCACTCCCCACCCTCTGTGCTGCTGCCATCGGGCTTGGCCATCCTTGCCCTCTCTTGGTATTGCAACTACTCTACCTTGTTACTCCCTGTGTGACCCAGTTTCAAATCCCAGTTCCAGTTGCTCCACCTCCTGCGTCTCCCTGCTCACATTTCTTCCCCTGCATATAATGCTTAATGCTCATTCCTCTTGGATTTCATCCAGTCCTCTTGCCAGGGGTGGTGCAATCCCTTCCCTTGCTGCTCCATCTTCCTTCCTGCAGATCATGCTATCTCCAAGCCATCTGCTCCTCTCCCTTCTGCTATTTACCTGCTCTAACAACCTCCTCCACCTGTGTTCTCCAGGTGTGTGATGACAGCTGTCTCTATCAGATTTCTTTCTTCATTTTACTTTAAGCTTTCCAGTCCTGCAAACTTTGGTGGTCCTTCTGGTGCAACGCTCACCTGCCTGCTTATTCCCTGCTCACAGGGGTAGGAAGAAGCCCACTGAAGGTGGCTGTGCTCTCTCCTTCATGTCTGTGGGACCTGCCTTGCCATAGAGGTTTGTCTCACACAGGCTGCTCCTCTGCTCCCCTTTCTTTGTGTGCAAGCAACTGTGACAGTGCTGTGGGCTGCTCCTGGGACAGGACATTGTGGTTCAGGCATCACTCGGGTGCCTACATCTGTGCCAGCTCAGGGCAGTCACTGCCACCTTCACGACTGAGCCTGCACAAAGAAAGGTGAAGCAGAGGTCACCTGGAATGCTGAGGGCACTGCCTGCCTTGCAGGTGATCCACCTTGCTATGGGACCACCTCCACCAACCAGCCCTAGGCAGGGGCTGAAGGGGAATTTGGGAGTAAAAGGCAGCACAGGAACTGCTGGGGTGTGCCCAGCCCCAGAAGGCACTGACCACATGGGATGCTGCTGAAACCTGGAGCATCCTCTGGCCTTATCTCACTTCCCTCTCCACTCCTTTGTCTTCACCCCCACCCCAGCAGGCAACCAGGTCACCTGCCTCAAGAGCAATTGTGTAATCAAAGCAATCCACACAAAGGTGTCATCAACAGATCTGCAGCCACTTCGGTGTCCCTCTGCCTCATCTCACCCCTCAGGTATCATTAAAGAGCCTCCTGCAAACTCTCCCTTCATGGTTTGGAACAGTCTCACACAATCTTCCCCATCCTTCTGGATCTATTTTTGAAGAAATCTGCCAACTCCTCCCTACCACAACAACATCACCATCACCAGGGATCGTGGTCATGTCAGCTGAGAAGAACTGACAACCACAATGAGCAGAGTGAAGGCAGAAGGGTGAGAGTCCTTAGAGCAAAGTGCAGATCACCCACCGAGCCCTTCCACCTCACAGGATCACCCACCGAGCCCTTCCACCTCACAGGATCACCCACCGAGCCCTTCCACCTCACAGGATCACCCACTGAGCCCTTCCACCTCACAGGATCACCCACCAAACCCTTCCACCTCACAGGATCACCCACCGAGCCCTTCCACCTCACAGGATCACCCACCGAGCCCTTCCACCTCACAGGATCACCCACCAAACCCTTCCACCTCACAGGATCACCCACCAAACCCTTCCACCTCACAGGATCACCCACCGAGCCCTTTCACCTCAAAGAGCCCAATGAGAAAAAAGACCTGGATGCATTGGTCACTTGCCTACCACAACCAATTCTGTGCTGGCCCTGATGGAGGCTGTTTGGTACTGGGTGAGACATTTGCGGTTGAGACAATGAACCATCAATGCCCATGGGCATGGCAATGCTGGCAGCTCCTTACACCAAGCACCTTTTCAGTTGCCCATGTTGAAAGAGATGCTCGGATGGGAACGTGTATGGGACACAGGAACATGTAGGAGAGATGGGAACAGACAATAGAAAGGGACAGGGGGACCCTAAAGCCCTTGGGCTTTGCTGGACAGAGAAACCCCCCCCTCGAGAAGACAGGATGGTTTCTATCTCTGTACATGTATCAAGAGAGGGGACACCAAGGAGAGGAAAGAGATAACAAATGTGAAGAGCAAGAGAGGACACTGCTGGGACATAGACTTTTAAGTACCTGAGATATGAGATGCTGGCATGGCTTCCAAAAAGGTGTCTGGGTGATCCTCGCTCCCTTTCAGGGGGGATTTAACCACAACTGATCTTGGTTTAACACCTCCAAGCAGGCTCACAGATGGAGCACCTGAGGTCTGATGGGAGCCCAGGTGTTTTGGGCAGCAGTCCTCTACCTGTCTGCATCTGATCTGGTCAGCCTTTGGAGCCAGTGAAGAGAAGGGGATGGCAGGGTTGAAATTATCTGATGCTCAACCAATTTAGGGGTTGTTCAAGAAGGCTTTGGCTCCCGTGCAGCTTCCTGCCTGCAGCCTCCACCTCTACTCAGAGTTCAGCCCTCACCCAAGGAGGTTTTTCTTTTTTTGTTGCATGTGCTGAAGCTGCTTTCCAAAGAGCTGAATCTCAAACCCACAAGCAACCACAAGCTGGGAGGTTTCTTTCTCCTATTTTCTTCGAGGCAGGTGAGACAGGTATTTTTCAGCAGATACTCCTGTTTATTTATTTCCTCCTGCCTCTGTCCCTTCTTGCCTTCACCTTGATTTACCTCTTAACCTCCTTCCTTGATGAGGTTAGCCGAGGCTGCAGGAAAGTGAAGCTGTCAGGTGAGCCTGTCTGCAGCCCATGGGGCTTTCCTCCTTAGGGAAGCAGCTTCCGCAGCACAGCAACTCAGCTGCCAAGGGACTGGAAGCTGCTTGCACCAAGCTGAGTGACTGCTCCCTCACGTCCCACCTACAGGACATGAATCAGCCTTCGTGCCCAGCACCTCAGTCTGCCTGGTGTCACCCTAGAAAGCAGTCAGAGAGAGGGAACAGAGTGGCTGAGGGGCTCTGTTGGAGCAGCCCTAGTGGTGACAGTGGCAGTCGAGGTGAATAGAAGCTCACAGTTTCTGTTCCTTGTGAGCACAGCAAAGCACAGCCTGGGAGCTGTGCTCATAGTGCATAGTTAAAAAGTCTTCCCTGGGAGAGTGGTGCAGCCCTGGGACAGGCCACCAGAGAGGAATGGGATGTCCATGCTTGGAGGTTTTCTGACTCAGTCATAAAGCCACAGCCACCCTGACCCAGTGCTAGCAGCAGTTCTGCTGTGAGCAAGGCACTGGCCTAGACCTCCAGAGCCAACCCCACTGGAGAGGGCAGCAGCATCATCTCTAGGTCCAAGCATATTAAGGCTGTGCTGGATCTTCTTCCTTGTGCTGTCCTACAGACCCCAGAAAGGTGATACTACAGCTAGTCTTGCCACTTGGCCTCCATCCCATCTCTGCAGGAAACACAAAGCAGCAAAGCACTGCATGGAATATTAGATCACAGCACAGAAACTCAGCGCCTGTCAGAAGGTGCCAAAATGAGGAACATTTTAAAGATGAGAAAAGCAAGGCATGGGCAATCCAAAGGAGCAACCCAAGGGCCCAAGCCAGGGTGTGAGTGGAGGTGTGGGGCTGCATCTTGCCCCCATCTTGCTCTTCTGAGAGATGCCTGAGCATGCTCCTGGGCAAGGTTTGCTTCAGGGACTGCTCCTCAGATAGATGGAGCTACACATGGAATCATCCTCCAGTGCTGGGCCTGCAACCTGTCCCTCAGGCTAACAAGAAGATTGCTTCTCCTGCAGCTCCCTGCATGGGCTGGAGGTGCTCACAAGCGGTGCTGAGGACACCCTGGGTGAGAGGATTGGTGCCATGGAGATGGCCACGTGGCTCAGGGGTGCCACGCAGCTGTGGAGGTGTTTGGCCCCACTTTGAGCCCTGCCACACCACAGCACTTATCTTTGGTGAAACATTGCTGTGCACAGCAGCATCCCACATCCAAGTCCCACAACATACCTGTGGCTGCAGCTCACTGACCCAGTGGCTGGGATGGTCCCAGGAGATCTGCCACCATGTCTTGCTGGAGCCCTGCAGGGCTGGCTCAGCCACAACTGCTGCAGAACATCTCTGGCTCTCCTGCCTGGGGCTGCACATCCCTTTAACATGGCCCTGAGCCTGAAGCATCCACTCAGACACTCACAGAACCATAGAATCCACCAAGTTGGAAGAGACCTCCAAGATCATCCAGTCCAACCTATAGCATGGCTTGGGCTGGAAGAGACCTTAAACATGCAGTCCCACCCTCCCTGCCATGGGCAGGGATATCTTCCACCAGAGCAGGCTGCTCAAAGCCCCACCCAAGCTGGCATTGAACACTGCCAGCCTGCTCTTAGTACTGGTCAGCACTGTCAATAGAGCAGGACATCATGGAAACCATAAATGGCTTCAGAAGGGACTGGGAGGATTTCGTGGGCCACAGTCCATCCAGGATCCTTTTACAGAGCTGCTGTTTTACAGGAGGCAGCCACCCAGCCCACAAACATTCCTGAAATCCCTGCCTCCTACACACCAACCCACATCATCTTCCTAAGCCCCTCCACCAACCCCTTCACCCCAATCCTGGAGGCAGGACCCCCAAGCCCCAACCTGAGCCTGACAGGCTCAGCACCACCCAGCCCCACGCAGATGTGGCTCCAGTTAGGATTGCATGCCAAGCTCTCCCACTCAGCCAGCTTTTAATTAGCATGTGTCACGTTAATTTGATACCATTTTCATGTCCTAATCAACAGGCCATGGGGTACCAGGTCAGATATCTTACAGAAAACAAAGCCTAGTGCACGTTGGCTGCCAGAGCTGGGAGGTATTTGGGGAATCTAATATCCTAACTCAGTTAGGGCCAGAACAAACCCCAAACAATGCTAATGTAATCATCCAGTTGCAAAGGATGACAAATACCATGAAAGAAAATACACAGTGTGAGCAAGCAACAAAATTCCCCATCCAGAGCCAATGCAGCTCCCCAGCTCTGCCTATTATCTCTCCTCTGCCCTCCAAAGCCTTAATTCCTGCTCAGGGTTGTGTTCCCCATCCACAAACCTCAATGTAATCAATGAAAGCAAGGCAACTACTTCTTCAACCCCAGGCTTGGGCTTAATCATGCTTATTTAGGGCACAACCCAATTAAACCTGCCACCAAAATAGGCAAAACTTGGCTTGGGCTCACAGCACTGCAATGCAACACGAGGTGCAGGAGCCAGCTCTCATTTTCCCTGCAGGACAATCACAGAATGCTGGGGAGGGATTGGAAAGCTCCTCTGGAGATCACTGAGTCCAACTGCCCTGCCAAAGCAGGGTAACCTGGAGCAAGCCACGCAGAGATGTGTCCAGATGGATCTGAAAGTCTCTAGAGGAGACTCCACAACCACTGTGGGCAGCCTGCTCCAGGGCTCCAGCACCCTCACAGCAAAGTTTTTCCTGATGTTGAATTGGACCCTCCTGGGTTCTGGCTTCTACCCATTGCCCCCTGTCCTGTCACTGGGCACCACTGAGCAGAGTCTGGCCCCATCCTCTTGACCCCCTGCCTCTAAATACTGATTAGCATTGCTGAGCTCCCCTCTGGGGCTGCTCTTCTGCAGGCTCTCAGCCCCAGGGCTCTCAGCCTCTGCTCCTCACAGAGCTGCTCTGGGCTCCCCCAGCATTTTGTAGCCTCCCCTGGACCCTCTCCAGTAGCTCCCTGTTCCTCTCAATTTGGGCAGCCCAGACCTGGCCCCAGTACTCCAGATGTGATCTCACCTGGGGACAGTAGCGTGGAGGGACCTCCCTCAACCTTCTGGCCACACTCTTCTTAGTGCCCCTCAAATCCAGTCCTTCAACCTGGGTGTTTGCAGCAGCAGATCTTTGCTGCTGGTGCGGCAGAGAGGTTGAATTTGGTCTTCCAGGGCATTTAGGATCTTTTTCTTCCCCAGTGGGGTGAAGGCCCAGGCAGCACCTTCAGAGTGCTGCAGAGAGCCACGGCGAGCCCAGGCACTTAGCGAACCAGTGACAGCTGCATTGTTTAATAGGAGTTACAACAGGATCAATGTACAGTCGAAATCAACATGCTAATTTCTGATGCAATTTCACCTGTAAACCATGCAGTCTGGTTTGGAATCAGTCCAGCTCTTGTGTTCCTCTTTTAATCAGTAGCTCTGCTAGTGAGTTTTAAGGACAAAAAAAAAACAAAAAAAACCCAACCCAGAAAAACCAAACCAAACCCAAACAAACAGAAAAACAACAGGAAAAAAAAAATTCCCTTTAAAGTTAAACCTAATTTACTAAATTCTCCCCTTATTGTGCAATGACTTGTGCAAAAAAAGCTGTTTTCACCATATTAGTTTACAAACTCATGTCCTTCCCCCTCCCCAAATAATAATGAGAAAAGGCAACAGAAGCAGCCCACGGAGAGGGAGGGATGGGGATGCAGCATGGGTGTGTTTTCATGGCAAACCAAAACCAGAGGGATGAGCCACAGCCAGGCTGGATGCAGGCTGGATTCCAGAATCACCACCCTAAGCTGCCCATGGAGGTTTTGCAGCTCCCCCCCACCCCCCAGGCTGGAGGAGCTGCTGGTAGGAGGGATGCTGGCTCTGGCCAAAGCTCCCCCAGCACAGCCCCAGGAGCAAGGCAGGGACTTGAGCTCAGAAGAGCTGCAGCAGCTTTGGAGGAGAAGCAAATCAGCCATTCCTCAGGTCACAGCCTGAGCTCTCTCTCTCCATCAGCTGTTTTTGGGGTGAATCCTGCCCAGAACATGGTGTATTTGAGTCACCTCCCTCCAACTTTCCCAGCTGACAGCAGCAACAGGCCCATCTTGAAGTCATTTGTGATGAGATTTATTTGGGAGCTGTCTTGCCCTGGAGCTCCCCAGCAGTGTGATAAATGCACAGGGTCCCTGGTCACTGTGGAGCCATATGAAATGGAGCACAGCGACTGAGCAGCCCCACAGCATCTGGGGATGCATCTATCCAGGGTGTGGGAGGGTGGTTTGATGCTTGAATCCATTGGATGCATCCAAAAAGCACCAAACCCAACCCAGAATGAAAGAGAAAAGACAAACAGGGGTGGGGCAGAGGTAGGAAGCAGCTGAGGGCACAGATGTCTCTGCTTAGGCTTTGGGCACGGGTCTGAAGGGCTGCTGGAGGGACACCTACCACAAACCTCCCTCACTTGCCACTGCTCATCTTCACTACCTGGGGAGGGAAAAGATTTTACCCTAAAACCAGCTTCAGCACAGGAGACGCCAGGAGCAGCAGCGGAGTGACCCTGGCCTCACCTCAGCCTCCCCTGCCTCACAGCATCTTATGACCAGTTTGGGGCCAGCAGGCCAACACCCACAGCTCCTGCCCAAGCATCCAGTTTTGGGCCAGTGCAAAAGCAATGATTTTTAAGCAAACAAACCCAAACCAGCCCCTCGAATGAAGCACCAGCCAGTTTCTCCCTTCTCTCTGCAGCACCAGAGCCTGGAGCTGCTGTTGGATGAAGAACAAAGTGCAAAATTGCTCTGAGCATCTGACTTGAACCCCAGCCCTAGGAATAAAACCCAAAACCCCAGAAAAAGCACCCAAACGACTCCTCCTCTCTCTCACAGAGATGCCCACATGCCAACGTCTAACAGAGACCACCCCCTTCATGTAAAGTGCTACAAGTTAGCACTTTAGAGACCTTACAGATGATTACTCCCAACCCATGGCTGCTTGTGCAACCCCTGAAGGTTAGAAAGGAGGAGCAGATGCTTCTCAGGAACCCAAACTTGTCACTCTCTGTTAGCATTTTGGATTCCCCACTGGCATTTAATTGGTTTTGCTGGGGTCAGGGGGGGAAAGGTGTGGGGATAGCTCAGCCTCTTCTACAGCCACTGCTTCCAAAAGCCCACTAAGGAAGGTTCACTCCACGTCCACGGAGGTGTTAATAGCAGCATTATTTGGCTTAGGGGTTGCAGATCAGTGGGGTCTGCCCCCATTTTCCACCTCCCCCCCTTGTGAATTTACAGCAAGAACCTTTCCCTCCTAAGCAATCCCACCCATATCAGAGGATCCTGATCGTTAGTAAGAGACTTAGAGGGGATTTTAAATGTCTTCCAGGGCTTCTTAAGCAATCTGTTTAAAAGATTAATTTTATTTTGGAGGGATGGGACCGCATCTCTTGGAACAAAAAGTTAATTAGGACCAGAGCACCAAAATGCCATTTTTCATGCCGGGCTGTGACTTGCGGTTAGGAGTTTGACCTCCCGAAATCAGAACCTTGCTGCATCTCTCCCTTGGCCGAGTTTGACTTTCCCAGCAGCGAGTCCTGAGCGCCAGAAGCTGGTCTGCAGGATCCCAATCCCAGCCTCTCTGAGCAAGTTCTTAAAGGAGTGAGCAAATCCATCCCTAGTCACTGCTCTTTGCACTGCAGTTTGATGGAGAAGGGAGCCCAGATGTGGGATGGGGAACGCTGAGAGCTGGCTGGAGCGCCCAAAGCAAGGCCTTGCTCCGAGACTCAGCTCCTCTGGGGGCTTTATGCAGCTCTGTCTTGTACGGTGTGACAGAGGAGGCAACCTTTGAAAGAAGGAGAAGGAGCCTCAGGGTGGTGGCAGGAGCAGGATGCCCTTTTCTCTGCTCACACTGATGGCAGCGCGAAGCTCCTTGCCCATGTGTCAGGTACTGGAGGTGACGCTGCCCGGCGGTGCCTCCTCCTCTTCCCTTCATCCCACACCTAGCACAGAGGAGAGGCAAAATGTCCTGGCTGCCAGTGGCTGCCCAGAGAGATTCAGAAGGGTGTTTGACAGTCCATCCTGCCCTGGATTGAAGCTGGAGCTGCCCAGTCCATCCTCCTCTGGACTGGAACTAGAGCAGCTCAGTGCCTTCCTGGGACGCAGTGACAGCTCTGCAGCATCTGTAGCAGCTTCAGAAGGATTTTAAAGTGCTTGTTGCTCTTCAGTGGCCCTCAGCTGTGGGCAGAAGCTTCCCATGACTGTCACCACCGAGCAGCTGCAGCTTTTGCTTCAATTTCCAACCTCTGGGCAGGAGCTCAGGTCTGGTGCTTGAACCAGCTGGCACCATCTGCTTTTGCCACCCTCTTCACACTCTTGTTCCCATGTCTCTTCCACAGTGGCACCCCTGAGGGATGAGAAGGAGGAATGAAAGCACCCAAAGGTCCAGCAGCATGTGGGATGCATCTTGAGTAGAGGGCTGAGGGCTCCTTCATCGTTGCCAGGACTCTTCCCCAGCAATTTGGTGAGGAAGAGCTTCCTACCAGAGCCTGGCAGGGAGGGTAGTTTTTCCTTCTCAGTTGTGCAGGATTTGGGATGCAGAGATTGAGCTCAGGACATTATGGAGCTCACAGGGATTATGGCCAAGCCCTTGGGCTGATCCATGCTCAGGTCTAGCATTTTAGAAAGCAGGAAAGAGGTTGCCAGTGGGGAATGGACTGAGCTCACTCTCACTTGCCCCTCTGCAAGCCCTCACTGGCTCACATGTAGATGTATCTGTGAAGATGATCGCTTTCTGGCCATACTAACACCAACTTTCACTCAGCTGTCCCTTTCTTCCTCCATCCTTCTTACACGTACTTAAATGAGGAATTAAGAAGAAAGTAACCTCTGATCCTCCCAAAAACCCAAGAAGCCCTAAGGCCAGGTTTGTTTATTCCCTCTTACTAATGTAAACAATCCACTGGTCCTTGCGGCTGGAGACTGCAGGGAGAGGAGAACAGCTCCAGAGTGCCACTGGAGACAAGGTGCCTATTTCCCTTCAGGGTTAATGAACAAGTCCCCCTCTCAAAACCAAAACAGAAAAGTATTGCTGAAGGAGAAGGAGGAAAGATAAATCACCATTCCCTTTGTGTATCCAGAGCTCGAGTGTCACAAGAGCTCCTCAGGCAAGAATCACAGCAAAAAATGCACCAAAAAAAGTGCTGCTGCCCTTCTGCAAGTGCCATGTGGTGACACCCAAACAAGTCCTGCTCCTCCATCACTCCAGAAGTCTGTGCTGAGGGCAGTGAAGGAGAAGGAACCTTGCTCCACAGGTCAGCAAAGCTTCCAGAAGTAGACCTGAGCACTCACCACCTCCAGCTGTGGGTAGGAGATGGCCACAGCTGGTGGTCCTGCAGAAGCAGCACTGCTGGGGCTGTAACATGCACCGGGAAGGTTTTTGTTCCCTTCAACATCAGCTTTCACCTGCAGTAATTAGAGTCATGAGGGCAAGAAGAAGAGCAGGGTGGAAGTTGTCTCCCTCTGCAACCCGAGCCTGGGATTAAAACCCTGTTGAAGCATTACTGTCCTCCTCAAAGGCTGTCTTGAGTCGAGCAGAGGATGTCTGGGCCCCTCCAGAGCAGAGAGGAGTTCTGTCCATAGGCACTTCTGAGCTGGGGGTTGCTGAGCAGTGCTGCTCCGCATGGCACCTCCTACTGATGTCACTTAAGGCACCTGCAGGAGGACCTCTCATCGTCCTGGCCAGTGGTGGGGTTGTGGGGCTGCAAACAAAAGGGACTCCAGCTCATTGCACTGTGTCATGAGGAGACAGGAGATGGGACATCAGCCTGGGAAAGAGCTGCAAAGAGAGGAAAGTCCCCTGGACATCAGGAGAGTTCTGCACCATCCCTGCTGAGCATCCTTCCTGTCTGCTACCTGAGCACACCGGATGCCAGCAGCAGTGACCCAGCAGAGCAGCACCACAGAACACCTTTGCATTTTTGGTGCTTCCCTTCTGGCTCTCCCTTTCCAAATCCAATTAACGAGGCAGCTCTTGAAGCCCTTCTGCATCCAGTGCAGATCCAAAGGACACCAGCAGGTCCCAGAGGGGATGCTCAGGGGGTGCTCCGGTGATCTGCAGCCTCCCCTCCAGGAAAAAGAGGAGGAAAGCTGTGGAATCAGTTTGCCTCTTTCCCTTTCCTACCTAAATTCCAAACCCAAGCTGGCAAGGCAGTCTGGTGGGTGACTCTAAGTGTGTGCTCCTTGAGAAGCCTGTGAGAAGAACGTGAAACCACGACTCCTCCCTGTCTTCCTTTTGTTCCCATTTGCTCTGCGACCCAAGAAGCTAACAAAGGGAAGCCAGACCCATTCTTCCCGTTTGGCCTACACAACAAAAACATAAAGAAAACAGTCTGGGGGTGAACTCCTTTCTCAGGCTTCAGGATTTGCTTTATAAACCCCTGAAAATCGGAGCTTACAAGAGGAGCCTCCTGACACCACCTTCATGAGCAGTCCCCTGCCTTCCCCAGGATTGCTGAACAAGGAAGGTTTTGTCCCCAGGGCAGGTCTCATGATCACTATACAGGCGAATAAAAAAATACATTATCTATTCTCTTGGAACAAGAGCCCCAAGTCCAGGCATGAGGAAGGCTGCGGCGCAGGGAGCGGCACGGGCAGGAGCTCCCTCGGCTGCCCTCACGAGTGATGGCTGTTGATGAGGCTGCGGAGCTGCTTGGCCACGGTGTCGATCAGCTTCTGCTTGTCCCTCTCGTTTTTCCGAAACTGGGCAAAAACGTTGTTTTTCCTGCTGGTGTCCCTCATCCTGTGCAGAGCAGAAACAGGTTAGGGCACAGCTACCACCGCGCCGCGCCCCAGCCCCGCCGGGCAGTGCCTGCCTTCAGGCTCTGACAGAGGAGGTGACAGTATCTAAAAGCTCTACCCCCGTTTTGATCACCTCTTTGTGTAAAGATGGGCAGCCCAGCTTGGCACAGCTGGCATTTTTGCTTTAAACTCCATGAATCCCAATTGATGGCATCACGGCTACCTCTAAGGTATGCCTGAGACCCCAAAGCCTCTCC
>VWYK01093526.1:0-19569 GCA_013399775.1 Semnornis frantzii
GGAACTCCCAAACCGTCATAGTGAATTAATAAGGAGCATGTACTTCATTTAGACAATAGCTTGAGGAGCCTAGAAAGACACTCCCTTAGCATTGGTCTTTGGATGTGAATCATGTTTAAAATTAGTTTTACTGTGGAGGTTTATTGGTACAGTAAGTACTTGCTAGTAAATATATATTGCTTTGTGAGAGTATGTTTAAATTGTTGAGTAGTTGTTTGTGAAAATTCAGCATTGCCCTAGAATGTGCAGTAACACAAGCACATGAGGTATAACCTCTGGCAGTCACAGTAAAACAGTAGAACTTCTGAAATCAGTGTAACTCCTTGTATTTATAAAAGAACAAAACAAAAAAACAGACTTATTTTAGGGTCATTACTTATTTTATTTTATAAGGTCAGTTTCACTGTAATGAATCTGATGTTCTGAGGTCAAGATGGTTGAAACAGACGATAGAATCCTTCGTCCCAGATGCTTTTATGAACTTAATAACGTTCTCTACACTGGATGGTAGACAGATTGGAGATCTTAAACCTGAATTGTATGACAAGGTAATGTTATTACTTACTAACAAATGCTATTTCTGTATTTTACTTCATTTTCTTCCTATCTTGATCTCTTTTTATTTTTCATGTTCTTTTTTCTGACCTCCACAAAATTCCTGACCTCTCAAGGGGAACCAAGGTCAAGTACAGGATTTGCAGAGCCTCAGGAATCACTTTATGGAGACTGTTGTGCATATATTGTGGTGCTACCCATTTAGCCTTGGTGGTGAATTCTTACAATCTTGCAGCAGCGTTCTTTATAAAGTATGTAATTAGGAAGGAGAGGAAAAAGTGAGAGCTATTTGGACAGAGGGTTTTGTAGTAATTTCATAGAATCATAGAAAGGTAAGGTTGGAAGGGACCTGAAAGATCATCTAGTTCCAGCCCCCTGCCATAGGCAGGGACACCTCCCACTAACTTATTACCTTCCCCCTCCCTAAATAACTATGAAATTAACTAATAAATAATTAAATAATGTTAATGTCAAATAGAAAATAAAAAGGCTATTCTAAGTGTTTGCAAGAGAGTTTGAGTAGATTTTTGGCACACACTATTCAGAACGTGAGTATCTTCATTACAAATGGTTTCATTTGCTGCTGTTTATTTTACAGGTACTGGTTGATGCTCCTTGTTCAGGTGACAGAAGTTGGCTATTCTCTTCTGATACTCGGCAAGCTACACTTAGACTAATACAAAGGAAGGAGTTCCCACCTCTGCAGTTCCAGCTGCTAAGGTGAGAAGTGTAAAGGAGCTTTTTAAAGGAGCTTTTCGTAATTAATAAAAAGATATTAGAGGCAAGATTCATTATCTTTAATAACCAAATAAAGAACATGGTGAGTGTATTGTTGCAGTGTTCTTTAGATCTAGGTTAACATGAACATGGCTGTTTGTATGGGGTAATATAAACAGAGCCTTTACTACCATACTGCTGTGCAGTCCTCTTAGCTGCCGTCCTTTAGCAGTGTACTGGGTTAGGGTGGATCCCTCCCCATGGAGAATAAACTCACCACAACATGGATTTTTAGTGAAGTCAGAAAAAAAAAAAAGAGAAATTGTATTTCTTTTAGTTTAAACTAAATAGTACAGGGAGAATATAACTACTACAGGAATATAATGACCTGAAGAAAGATGGGGAAGGGGTCAAGGGGCAGCGAAGCAGCAAAAGCAGCAGCAGCCAAAACAGCAGCAGGGGAAGATAGCAGCAGGTGCAGGCAAAGCAGCAGAAGCAGCAAGGGGAAGGTCCAAGCTGTGCTTCCAGACATAAAGCTCTTGATGCTCCAATGAAATGATATTAACTTATCCACTGTTGACATTCTGTGGCCTATCCTTAGAATGTTCACCTCTCCACTCAGAGCTTCCACTTCTAAGTTTCTCTGTTCTGAATTTTTTTATGTTTGAGGTAGGAATCTGACCCAAACGGCCACAAGCAGATGACCCAGAACAGTCTGGTACCATATCAGAATGTTGCTGATGGAAACAGCTAAAGTGGTTTTAGCTGTATTCCTCAGACACAAAAAAAATCACACTTAAAAATTTTAATAGCTTTTTTTTTTCTTGACTCTATGTGAAAGTGTTCTATATACCTGCCAAACTGGGCATTCTGCCTCAAACTTTGTTTACTGATGTTGTTCTTTCAAGTAATTACCCCTTATGGTTCTTTTGTAGTATTTTTGATAACTGAGCTCTAAATCAGGACTGGTTACCAGCCATCACTTGGTTCATTAGTTAATGCAGCTTCATCATTTGCTTCCGAGCTTTTTATATGAAGAGATTGAGTTCACTACTGCACCTTCTTAGATGCTGCTTGAATTTAATATGCATATGACTGTTTGTAGCACAAAAGATCATAATTGATAGGTTAAAAGGGTAGAAGAATGTGGGGTTTGTTGGAGGAGAGAGGGTTGGTTTTGTTTGTTTTTCAAGAACATCCATGGAATAATCAAACCCAAGGTTGCTGTGTATTACACTTTTTAGTGATCTCAGCCATAGGCTGGGATTTGTGAAACCTTTCAAACTCTACATTTCTCACCAGGAAAAAAATGGTAGTGACTTCCCAATAAGACTTCTAGACTTCAGTGGATTTTGCAAAGTATCAATCACACTGAAGTCTGTAAAAGGAAATTGAGGGGAAAATAACATACTACAAGAAAGAAAAAGTAATTTTTTATGGAAAGTTCCCATTGCAGCAGCTCACAGCTCACAACAGTTTTGTATGCCTTCCAGTTGACAAAGGCCTAGCAGAAGCCTATGATTTATAACAGAAATATGAGGATATTATTGCAGTAATGCATCATGTCCCTTGCAGAAATCAGTCACATTTGAAATACTGACCTGTTTTCTCTTTTCAATATTTGACATATAAAATCCAGGGTTTTTTTACCTCTATCAAAACAAAGCATATATCATGCAGAATAATTTTGAGATTTTGCACAAATCACTCCAGATCATAATCCTGAAGTGGAGAAATAATGACAACAGGAACCTCTTTTAAAAGGAGGCATTGCTGTCAGATCAAATCAGATCAAAATCAAAAAGAGAACTTTGCTTCTATTGAAGGTATACTTTACTGTAGCAACAGCAGTAAGAGTTGGATTTATAAGGACAAAATGGTTATGGAATTATTATTAAATATAAGTTATTAAAATTATTAATACAAAATATGTTTTCTTATTTACAGGGTCTTTATGGTCAGTTGTGCAAATAATTACAGTATATGCACAGTCCATAGAGCAGTACCAGACAATTTAAAACAATATAGCAGAACACAAGCAGTAAGCTTTTGGAAAGCACCACCTGCCCTCTGGGGAGACTCAGGAGTCTCCTTTCTGCCAAAGCAGAAAGCACAGAGTAAGCAGAGCACTTGTTACAAAGAGGCTTTCTAGAATATTTACTCACAAACGAGTATCTCTGGATTTCCAGGCCTGCATTCTAGCCTCAGACAGTAGCCAGAACACTTGGGAGGTCTCCTGTCAGTGGTATAGTAACCACTGGAAGCTTTTAGAGTTTCCCCAGGACCCTGGCAGGGTGCTGGGGTTCAGCACAGAGGCTGACAGGTGTGGAGGCAAGCAGGATGTCTTGTGACAGTAACCTGCTGCCTCTCCCTGTGCAGGCTGCAGTAAGGCCTCTATAAGTGAGCTCTCCAGCTAGGAACAGCTTACTGCTTTCAACAGCTGCAGCTGCTAGTAGCAATAGTGCAGCTTGCCGGGGGCAGTTGTTTGTCCCAGTCTCTCCTCTCCCTGCACCACCTACCAGCTAAGGCTGCCCAGTTGCAGGCAGCTTTTGGCAAAGTCTTGCCTAGGGCATGAAGGGCACTTAGGCCTCTCCCTGGTAAACTGAGGCATGACAAAGCTTCCATGTAGGCAAGCTTGAAACATCAAAGCTTGTTGTTAAGCAGCAAAGCTGATTTGAAGCATCAAGGCTTCCTGGTCCCCAAGGCAACAAGGCAAGCCTTGGCCTAGGCATAGCAAAGCAAGGCATGGCCTAGAGAGGTTTTTACAGCTTTGCTCATGAGTCTTGATTGCTCCATTGGGCAATGGAGATTCACCAATCAGAACGGCACTTTGCCGAAGCTAACCATACTAGGGGAAGCCAGGGGCTTGCTTTACCCATATTTGGGAAAAGACAAACCATGCACAAGGTAAGCACAACCCAAATGTATGTAGGCTGTTTATCACTGGAGCAAAACAAGTGCAGGCAAGCCAAGTCCTCAGACTCAGTGACTCCAGGTGCTTTGTCTTCTTTAACATCTTGTTCCACACTCCGGGAGGGGGAGTGGGGTATCATAAAATCACAGGATGGTAAGGTTGGAAGGGACCTCAAGGATCATCTAGGGCAATGGGTTTGAACTGGCAGAGGGGAAACTGGATGTTAGGAGGAAGTTGCTTGCAGTGAGGGTGGTGAGACACTGGCACAGGTTGCCCAGGGAGGTTGTGACTGCTCCCACCCTGGAGGTGTTCAAGGCCAGGTTGGAGTGACCTGTGCTAGTGGGAGGTGTCCCTGCCTATGGCAGGGGGTTGGAACTGGATGATCTTTGAGGTCCCTTCCAACCTTACCTTTCTGTGATTCTCTGATCACTTTTGAATGGCTATGCTGTACTGAAGATAGCCCAGATCCTGTGTGACAGGGAAAAAGGAAATAATACATTCAGAGCAGGAAAGGCTAAATGATTCACAAAAGTGCATTAGAACTTTGGCAAGGCTACAGTTTTGGGATGCTACTCAATTCAAGCCTTAGGTTTATGGCCGGAGTGCACAATTATAAACACAATATTGACTTTGAATCCCATCTCTGATACAGTCAGTAATATTCAGGGAAGCTGAACTTACATTAATCCATCTGTATTGCATCTTCTCTGCGTCAGCTCTTGCAGAGCTGCCTCTAATTTACCTATTGAGATTATGTGATGCTTTATGCTTGTGGGTGTTTCTCACCTTGTTCTTGTATCCATAAAACAAGAAAAAAACCTGAATCTCAGCTACTTTGTTGAGAGTAGCATAAGAAACAGTGTGATTTGAAAATGAATCTTAAAATACAAGGATCACAGTATCAACGTTATTCCAGTTTAGCAGTAGCATTAAATATAATACACCATTGTGAAGAATGATATGCAATGAGGAGGTCTATTAATTTCTGTCAAGTGACACTCGGCCCAAAGTTTCAGTTTCTCTCTTAATTAAATAAAAGCTTCACTTGTAATCTCCCAATCCATTTTCCTGAGTTTGGTCCTCTTGCACATTTTTTTAGCAGATCTCCCTTGGCAGGAGGATCTGTTTTTCTGGGCTTGGTCGTGCACTTGGTGTTTTTTGCTTGCTTTATTTTGAAGATCTGCTTTAAGAGGAAGATGAGGAAGTCCAGAAATCAGTGAGCCCACCCCCACTGCTAAAGCAGGATCACCCAGGGCAGTCCACACAGGAACACATCCAGGCGGGCTTTGAATGTCTCCAGAGAAGGAGACTCCACAACCTCTCTGGGCAGCCTGTTCCAGTGCTCCATCACCCTCACTATAAAGAAATTTCTCCTCATGTTGAGGTGAAACCTCCTGTGTTCAAGTTTGTACTCATTCCTCCTTATCTTATTACTGCGCAGCACTAAGAAGACACTGACCCCACCCACTTGACACCCACACCTCAGATACATTTATAGACATGGATCAGATCCCCTCTCAGACTTCTCCAGACTAAACAGCCCCAGGGCTCTCAGTCTCTCCTCGCAGGGGAGAGGCTCAAGTCCCCTAATCTTCCTTGTGGCTCTCTGCTGGGTTGTCTCCAGCAGGTCCCTGTCCCTCCTGAACTGGGGAGCTCAAAATTTGACACAATATTCCAGGTGTGGTCTCACCAGGGCCGAGTAGAGGGGTAGAAGAACCTCCCTAGACCTGCTGGGCACACTTTTCCTGATGCACCCCAGGATGCCATTGGCTCTCTTGTCCACAAGGGCACATTACTGTCCTATGGAGAACTTGCTGCTCACCAGCCCTCCAAGGTCTTGCTCCGTGGAGCTGCTTTCCAGTAGGGCAGCCCCAACCTGTACTGCTGCCTGCTGTTATTCCTCCCCAGATGCAGGATCCTGCACGTATCCTTCCTCCATGGACCTCATGAAGTTCAATAAGGACATCTTTAATCAAGAAGTATAGGATTGAGGATAAAAACAACTACAACTTGAGATTATTTCTTGAACAGTGTATGATAAGCTCGTCAGTTTGTATTCTAAAAAGAATTGTCTTGCACATTGATGCAAAATACATCCTAGTTGCCAAAAGATGGCACTGTTGAAGGGTTTTATTTTAAATTTGCCCTAAAATATGTGTAATCTTTTTACTTTAATATTGAACATGCTTGAAATATGAGCATAATTAATGCTGACCCTTCTGATGGCATGTGATATAAACTCAAGCACAGGCAGAGTATGCTGGACATGCAGGTGCTAACTATAGTATGAAATATATCTTTATTGTTTGCCTGTTTTAAAAAGGATATTTGAGACATCAAGACTTTTAGAATGAGCAGAATGTCAGCCTATCATGTTTAATTTTCTGAAAGTGCATAAAATCCTCTTTCTGGGCTCTGTCTAACTATTTTTAGTTCCATGTGAGAGCTTTTTATTTTTAGAGTTACCATGTGGTTTGAATGGGCTTTTTAAAATTCAAATGTTAAATAATAAAACAGTTCTCTTTAATATATTGTTAGTATCTTCTCCCCTGTTAGATTTAAGGTGATAAATAAACTAAATATAACTTTCTGAAAATAATAGGTTTCTTTCAAAGACCTTATTTAGTGCTCCTGTAATACGAGCAGCTTGCATAGAAAGACTTGATGCATCTTCCATAGCACAGTGTGTGCCTTTGAACCTGCATCCGAAAAACGTGCCCTGCGAAAAATGAAACTTACTGCTAATGCTTTTCTAGCTGCTTTGTTAAAACCTCCTTTGCGTTGTGGGGAGCATTCTGCATGTGTTACTGCAGTATTTCCTGAATGAGATGGACATCAACTACAATTTGTTTGGATTACAGGTGTATGCTACTGGAGAAATTCAAGTGTGAGTTTGGGGGCTGTTATGTCAGTAGTTCAGAGCAAGAGTCAAGCATCAGATGTGTTTCTGTAGAATACAGCAGTGAATCTCACTGCACTTTTCCAGTTACTGTAATTCCAAGCTACTGATGATCAGGCTATGAGACTTGGGGCTCTGCAACCTGGAGAAGAGAAGGCTTCCAGGAGACCTTAGAGTAGCTTTCCAGAAGGGGGCTACAGGAAGGCTGGGGAGGGACTATTGACAAGGTCTTGTAATGACAGGACAAGGGGCAATGGGTTTGAAGTGGCAGAGGGGAGATTGAAAGTGGATGTTAGGAGGAAGTTGTTTGCAGTGAGGGTGGTGAGACACTGGCACAGGTTGCCCAGGGAGGTTGTGGCTGCTCCCTCCCTGGAGGTGTTCGAGGCCAGGTCGGATGAGGCTGTGCTGCACTCTCCTCTAAATCACTGTCTCACTGACTCTGTCCTAGGAGCATGGTCCTTTGAATGTCGTCTGGAATGGTTGTTACTTTATTTGTGGTAGGAAAAGGACACTTAGCAAGTTTCCAGGCTTTTAACCCTCTAAGGTATAGCCATATCTGTTTTTATATATATATATATGTTTTTTATATATATATATATATACACACACACCTTTATCTTTTCCATTTCTACACGGTAAAAGTCTTTCATCACTTGCTTAAATGTTCATCTGGTATCCATCTTAAAGGTAGGAATGCAGTTGCCATTGCCTGCTTCTATGAGTAACCAGGTATGTTAGCTAAAAGTACATCTTCAATATCACACACATTTCATGTGTTCACATCTTCAAGCCTACCAACTACCTTCTCATGGCTCAGCATTACTGTATGCATGCAAAAGGTGTAGCTGGAGGGAGCAACTCTGAAAATGAGTAAAGTAGGTGATTTACTGTTAAGATTGGTTGATCTTTATGAAAGCCCATTTAGACTTCAGCCCTCTGAGTTCTAATATGAAAGCCAGAAAGTAAGCAAACATCACATGGGGAAAAAATGCTTTTCTGTTTTCCATAACTGGTACAAGACCAGGGAGACACAGGATCAGCATCTGTTTCTTTCTGGCTTATTTTTTAGAAGGGAAAATGGTATATTCCTGTTCTACTTCAGCATAGTTATCTTCCATACATCTGGGTGCACTGCTGTTGCTCATACAAAGCAGCAGCACAGGCCCTGCCCTTTTAGATGGATAGCTACAACCATAGCAGGCAACTGCTAAAAAGGCAGGTAGCTGGAGAGACAGTGGAGACAACCCAGGGCCTGGGATGCAGCACTGGTGCTGAGGAGTGTATGTGCTTTGGGGTGCAGAGGGGGAATGGGACGGATGTCTGGGGCTGGGCAGTTCAAATGTGTGCAGGTAACTGAAGCATTTTAGGAAATACAATCTGGAAGGGGAGTTTAGATGACCTCTGCTCTGTTTTGTAGTCTCAGCGTGGCATTGTAAATCTCATCCTGTAGCAACCTGTGTCTAAAACATTCTTAAACATATTTGCAGACTCTCAAAAGCTACTCACAGGTCTGAGATAAGCTTTCTGTTTTATAATAGCTTTAGCTGATTTTCAGAATTCTTGGATAAGTCTGTTAGACCCAGTTAGGTGAGAAGTGTTCAGACTACCTAAGTACTCTGTAACCTGTTTTTTACCTAGAATATGCTGAACTTGAACTGCACACTCAGGCTTAATGTGCTAGCCCTCTGCTCACTCTCCATCTCTGTATTGAAGACTGATTTTCCTCTGAGCATCGTTAGATAAAAGAGCTCTGGTTTTTAAGCTAAGTAAAACTGTAGTAGTAAAATATGTGCTTGGCTTGCTTATTAATGTAACCAGAACTCATAGAAGAAAGGAGCTAGATATACAGGTCCCAGGGGAACAGACTGAGTCTGTTACACACAGGAGTCTTCAGCTGGGAAGGTGAACAGAGTTGTGTGACTCTGAAACAGTTATTTCTTCTAGTGTTTCCTTGCTGTTTTGGACAGGATATTCAGAGTAGCTTTTCTCTGTGCTTTGCTCCAATCCAGCTTGTGATGAGACTTTTCTTTATTGACTCTTTCCCTGCAAAGACTCAGTTCTGTTAAAAGGACTTGTCTTTTCCCTTTTTATTTTATTTGTGTTTGTTTCTCTTTTTGTTCAGCTATCACCCTTAACAAACCCTCAGATTGTCTCTACAGGAGCTGCATTGTATTTATTTGGGCTTAGAAGCAGGCTTGCTGCATTTGGGGGATGCTCACCTCACCTGCTGCTTTTTGCTTTTCCTGGCTTTTTTTTTTCCCTTGTTGTGGTGGTTTGGCCCTGGTTGGGAGCAGATGCCCACCAAAGCTGCTTCATCACTGCTCTTCTTATGGATGGACAGGGGAGAGGGAAATTACAACTGAAGGGCAGGAGTCAAGAGAGAAGTACTTTAATAGGATGAAGAACTTTTGCCGTTCACGGCAAAGGCAGTGCGCAGAAGTGAGGGGAAACGAAGATCGTACTCTGTGCTGCTCATCAGCAGATGAAGTCCATTTGCTGCCTGAGAAGCAGGTTTAATATGCATAATTGTTGCTTTACAACACAGACACCATCAACAAACACCCCCACATTTCTTCTTTCACTTAGCTTTTGTACCCGAGCTGGCATCATATGGTATGGAATACCCCTTTGTTCAGTCTGGGTCAGCTGCTCTGGCTCTGTCACCTCCCAAGATCTTGCCCATCCCTCAACTTGCTGTTGGGGAACAGGAAATGTTGGAAAAGCACAGCCTTGGTGCTCAGCAGTAGCCAAACCACTGCTGTGGTGTCAGCACTCAGCTACAATATTGCAAAACACAGCACTACAAAGGATGCTGTGGGGAGAATGCGCTCCATCTCAGCCAAATGCAATGCACTTGTAGATTTGATTTGGAGAGTCAGTGCAGCAATACATGCTAACCTAAGATCATTCAGTGTCTTTCCATAGAGCAGGAGGGTGTGTGTCATTCTGCTCCACAAGGCTGTCCTTCCAATATCTGCCTTGCCCTTTTGCATCTACTGATTGCCCAGTGACGCACTTGCAAGTCTGCCCGACATTCACAAGCTGAGTGAGGATGTTTAGCTGTTCAGATTCCTTTGTCTTGAACAAAAGAAGTTTAGTTTAGGGAACAATTGTATTTGAGTGTGACATTTGTTTCATCCCAGTAGCATCTGTTTTCCAGAAGCAGCGATCTGTTAGAATACTACCTTACAACTCAGTCTATAATCCATTATACTCTTGAAGGCTCCAAAGTGTATGATTAGAAAGGATTATCTTAAGAGAGCATTTTAATGAACCTTTGGTGTAGCTTCCTCTTCCAGTTAGGTGGTGGTACCAGACTTGAAGAATGCTCATGTGATGCAAAATTTAGAAATTTTCTCCTTACTCTTCTAACTTAGGTTTGGTGAATGTGGCTTGTGTATTTCCTTTCTAAGTGTCATTGTTTTATCTCTCTGAAAAAGGGCTTTACAGATCTGCTTTAATGGAAAACAAACAGTCTGTTCCAACTCAGTTTCAGTGGGGAAAAGAAAAAAACTTACATTCTGTCTATTTACCAGTCCATGAATGGACAATATAATCCACTAAATTGTATTCCCTTAGGAAATCAGGTTGAAAATAGTGGCTCAGTGAAACCCCCAAGGCCTCTTGCCTACTAAAGTTGCAAAATTTCCAGAAATCACTGCAAAACTAGAGGCCAGTAATTATTTTGGGCTATTACTGCAACTGTGTACTCTAATATTTGTTCACACAAGTAGCCAGCTAAGTGTCAGACTAGCAGTGTTGGTGTGGCATTGTCCATTTGGTATGCAAAATTGCAGTGTTTTCACAGTCGTGCTGTGCATATAAATATTCTGTGACTCTGAATGGATTCTGCTTTCTGCTTGTCACTCTTGTATAGAATCATAGAATGGGAAGGTTGGAAGGGACCTCAAAGCTCATTCAGTTCCAACCCCCTGCCATAGGCAGGGACCCCTGCCACTAGCACAGGTCACTCAAGGCCTCCTCCAACCTGGCCTTGAACACCTCCATTTTCCCCAGGCTGATCACTGTTCTCATTTCCCCTCACTCTGTCCCTCCTCTCCACCCCCCACTTGCACCTCCTCCCTACCTTTCCTCCTCCCACACTACCTGCTCAGATCTTTCATCATGTGAAGAGGAAACTCTTTGCTCAGCCACCAGCCCAGCCCTCTCCCAGACANCTGCTCTTGCTGCAGCCCAGCACACAGTTGCTGTCCGGGCTGCACTCACACTGCAGCCTCATCTTGAGCTTTTCATCACTCCAGACCCCCAGGGCCTGTTCCTCAGGGCTGCTCTCAGCCATTCCCCACCCAGCCTGGAGTTGTGCTTTGGATTGTATGGAGAATACCTTCAGTGAATGCAAATGCATTAATAAATGAGGATGCCAAGCTGTGTTTCAGTTAGTGTTATGAACTGTCATATCCTGTTAAGGTGTTTTCATGATGTTATTTTTACCATATTTATGTCTACTTGTAACCTTAGATTTATGGCTTTACATACTCCTCCAGCTTCTACACGTCACTGTTTTTACTCTTTTTTTTTTTTTTCCCCATTACTTACAGGTCTGCTCTGAAAGCACTGCGTCCTGGGGGGTCACTGATCTATGCCACATGCACTCTCTCCAAGGCAGAGAACAGCGATGTGATAAATCTCATGCTAAACTGCTGCAGCACTGTTACACCTGTAGACATCAGTGAGATGGCCAAAGCTGCTTCTCAGGAGTTCACTTTTCTTGGTGGCATGCAGCAGCATGAGCTCCTGGTGCTCCCAGCAAAAGGGAGGGCATGGGGCCCCATGTACATTGCTAAGTTACAGAAAATGTAGACCATCTGATGCCTGTTAACTTGTCACAAGGGGTATGTAATAAATCAGTACAGGATGTGTATATGGACATACCCACAGCAACTGGACTGAGGGCATTGTATCAGCTGCTGCCAAGCTGTTTGCCAAGCATACTGGACATTTACCTTAATGTAACTTAAAATATGGAATGTGCTTTCTAATGTGGACTTGGGGGCCTCTGAAATCCTTCTGAAGTCAAGAGAGATCTGTATTATTTCCAAAGTGATGCTTTTAGAAGACCACACCTTGATCTTTTGCACTGAGATTTTGTTTGTTTCTTTTGTTGTTGTTTTAATTTAATTATTAATTTGGGTTTAATACAGTGTATCTTAAAGCAAATTACCTGATTGGTGCCTGCTTCTGAAGTCCTGCATTCTCTTTGCAGCACATTTAGAAATCTACTTTCCTGTAAAAACTGATTTGTATGCAGACTCTTGTCAGTGACTGTTCCAAGCAATGGCAAAACAGGTTTCATATTTGCAGAGCTCTTTGCTGCTTAAAAATTGTCCTTTGTTTACAGTCACAAAGGTCAGCAGGTACATTAATACCAACTCTTTCTTTTGTTCTATTTTTAATCTTACCAAAACGTCTCCTTAAGCATTACACTCAGTAGATTCACGTATGCTTAGCTTTGGTGCTCAGTTTGCTGGATATATTGGATTATGCCACAGTCTCCAGAGCATGTATTTTAAACAGAAGCAAAATAGTTAATAACTGCAATAAAAAAACAGTATTTAGAGAGTTTTGTTACATAATTACAGTCACGAGAAGCAAAACAGCCAATCTGGAGAATGATTTATCCACCGAGTTAAGAAATGTTACATGAGTTCTTGGTGTCATGTCAATGGTGTGTAAGGAAATAGATGGTGATGTAGTTTTTAGCTTCCCTCAATTCTGCTTCACTGCACTGTGGATAAATGCACAGACATATGTGCACATGTTCATCTGGATGCTCATGCAAACTGTGTCTTCCTATGTACTGCCTTGGATTCGGTGTAAAACCTCATCCAGCAATGCTTAAACTATGCCTATGAGTGGCTAAGATAATTGTGTATATGTGTGCTGGTTTGAGGCTAATTGGAATAGTTTTATGAAAAGAATTAGATTATAGGCCATGAAAAGCAAACAGTGGTGATTGTCTGCTGCACTCCTAGGCTTGCTGAGATGGTTAAGAACAAGGACACAAATAGAGATAACACAGAGAGTCTTTTGTTCTCTCTGGAGCTGCTGTGTCTGCTGGGCTTCTGTTGTGTAACCCAACTAACCACTCTGCTTCTAACCGCCTCTTGCCCATCCTCCACACTCACCTTGCACGTAAGGCAGACCCTGGGGTAAGGCAGAGGGGTGGGGAGAAGCTGGAAGGGTGGTTGGGAGCCCCTCCTGGGCACTCTGATTTCTGGGAGGGGAATTGTGTTTCTGTATTCCCTTTAACTTGTCTATGTCTGTAACTACTCCTGTCTATTGTATCTATCTCTGCTTGTACATTGTGCTGAGCTGTAACTAGAGCTTCAGTCCTTAACTTCCAGCTGGCTGAGTCTAGTCTGGGGGATTATTTTTCATAGTGGAGGGGGCAGGGAACTCCTAAACCATCACAATATGTTAGATGAAATGCTTGTCTTGAAATAGAATGGAGACTTTTCTTCCCTTCTTGAGCAGGAGTCCTTTCCCTGACTGAAGCTTATAATAAATGTTTTTTTAATGAATGATATTTTAAAGAGCAGATTTTTTTTTTTTTTTGGTGCAAATCCAATGTAAGAAAGAAAAATAATGAGCAATGTATAAGCACTTGGCCTTCATTCTCACAGCTTCAGGATGCCTCCCACTGGGGGAGGAAAGACAGTGGGACACCTGGCCCAGGGGAAAAACAAGACATGATGTATGTTAAAGACTGGGCCGTACTCACCTCAGTTATGTTAATGCATTGTTTGTATGGTGAGATAAAAGGAGTCGCCCTGAGGGTGACAGAGGCCTTTTTGGTTCTTTCTTTTGGTCCTCTGTCCTGCACCAGTCTTATGCTTGCACTGGCCTGGAATAAAGAGCAGTTGCTTCAATCCAAGATGCCATTGCCTCTGTCAGATTCCTGGCAGCAACAGGTGGTGGAGAATGCAGGCAACAAGAAGGAAGCTGCAACATTTTTCACTGGTGGATGAGTTGCTTGTGTGGGGATGTGTGTCTCAGACTGTACATTTGTATCTTTTGTGGTTTAGCTGTACATACCTGTGTATGTAACCTTTTTCAATTACAAATGTGTCTTTTTACAGCAGATTGGACTATTTATTTATTATTTATTCTCAATAGCAGAGAATATCATCTTGTAAATACTGGGGGAAAACCCTACCAAACTGGAGATCCTACACCACCTTAACAAAGGCAGGAATAAAGTTGATTGCCCAAGGTCTTCTGTAAGGAATGCCAGGTAACCATACTGGAAATGCAGTCCTGTGTTGGGTCTCATTCTCTGATTACACTAGCTGAGAGCTAAACAGGACAAAAAATAAGGGGAAAGAAGCGGCCGGCGTGAGAGAGGACCTCAGCACAGCTGCCCTTGGTGGGAGTCAGGCGAGATAGGAGGTAGCTGTGTGGACTGGAAGGCTGCTTCTTATCAGGGTGAGAAAGTCTCAGGAGCAGCTGCATGTAACCAAGGAGAGAATGAATAAGGTGTGGCCAGACAGTTCTACTCCTGTATAAGTATGTGCTACTTGCTGCAATAAAGGGGTGATCTTGGGTGTATCATATTGGTATCGATGGTCGTCTCGTCTTGTGTCATCGTTCACCCCGTTCCTACGACCCCGGGTGTGTGTGCAGCTCCACATCATCTGGTGACCCCAAAGTTCAGGACACGTATCATCTGGTGACCCCTGGCAGTCCTGTATTCTCTTAGAATCATTGAATGGTAAGGTTGGAAGGGACCTCAAAGATCATCTAGTTCCAACCCAGGGACACCTCCCACTAGTACAGGTCACTCAAGGCCTTGTGCAACCTGACCTTGAACACCTCCAGGGAGGGAGCAACTACAACCTCCCTGGGCAACCTGTGCCAATGTTTCACCAACCTCACTGCAAACAACTTCTTCCTAGCATGCACTTTCAATCTCCCCTCTGCCGCTTCAAACCCATTGCCCCTTGTCCTNACACTGCTCTTGCTGCAGCCCAGCACACAGTTGCTGTCTGGGCTGCACTCGCACTGCAGCCTCATGTTGAGCTTTTCATCACCCCACACCTCCAGGGCCTTTTGCTCAGGGCTGCTCTCAGCCATTCCCCAACCAGCCTGGAGTTGTGCTTTGGATTGTACCTACCCAGGAGCAGGACCTTGCACTTGGCCTTGTTGAATTTCATGAGCTTGGCTTCTCCAGTGATTCTGTTGCTGTGAGCACAGCAATACTTGTTACAGCTGTTACTGAACAGCCTCATGTCTCTGAAAAACTTAGCTGAATTTTCACCTTGTTACTCTAACGAGCCTTGGCTCTGCATTCACACTGGTCCTGTCAGTATATCCACAGTAATGGAGCACTCAAGATGTGTCCTCACACTGGTAAGGTTCTGCCTCTGGCACTGAGGTTAGGAACCCTGCAGCTTGATATATGCAGAGCCATCGTTACTTCCCAAGACAGTGGTTTATATACATAGCAGAGTGTACAAGCAACACATACCCCCCTATGAAAGATGCCAGCCTGGCAAAAGGCCGAGGGCCTGGCAGGCCCAGCGGGGGACCGGCCCAGCACAGCACTTAGCCCAGGAAACAGTGGACTGGTTTGTGGTTACAACTGGTATAAAGGGAGAGCATCCTCCCTCCATCTGAGAGGCAGCAAAGTCATTCCTGCGCACACAGCAAACGCCACAGAAAGGCCAGAGCTCTGAGCAGCTGCTGAGCAGAGGAGGAGTAGCTCTTCTTTAATTGGGTATCAAAGCCTTTCTGTTGCTTTGGTTCGTTGCTCGCAGACTGCTCCTTGTCTTCCTTACCAATTGCCTGTCTGATGGCTGTGCAGTGGAATTCCATCCATAGCAAATCCCACAGCTGCCCATAGTACCTACAGGAGGAAGGCAGAGTTCAGAAGCACAGCACCTGAACTGACACAGATTTTAGTTGCTTAAAAGCAGTTGCTGCTTGAAATCAGATGCTGTGGTTCTTCAGGCTTCTGTGGCTAAGGGGAGGATGCATTCAGCATCATTTCCTGCTGCCACACCTTTTCCTGAAGGAAGTAAGTGCATAAATTACTCTGCCGGTGCCACAACTGCCACACTTATCCTTTCCCCTACTTGGTGATGGAAACTGCGGTGTCCCTGTGGAACTAAATTGTCACCAGTGTCTCTGCAAAGTGTAAGGAACTTGAGGCACACAAGCTGACCCAAGTATGCTGATGACACTGTGATTCTGTAAGACCTGACACAGGCATCTGTCCCAGAAACACTAAATATGATACCTAGATTTGGAGTCAGGTTACCAGATGCAGTAACACACCCTTGCCAAAATCTTTACCTAGATTTGGAGTCAGGTTACCAGATGCAGTAACACACCCTTGCCAAAATCCTTTCCATCGGTTTCGTTTGCCCTCAGGAAATGGAAATGGAAAGCAAAGAAGGTAATTTACTCAGGGATGCAGTTGAAATGTGTGGTTAAACTGCATGGTTGAGAAGAGCATAGACTAGATAAGCACCGAAAGCAGAGAGGGATCCTTGAAAACAGAACTTTGCTCAGTCTCAGCATATGGGCAGGTCTCTAGGAACTGCATCACATTAGACCTAAATTACACAGTGAAGCCTCCTAAAGCTGCACTGAGTTCCATGTAACCTTTGCTGATCTGGTGTTTCTTTGCAACTAGGCTAGAAGTGCCCTGTAGAGGCAGGAAAAAGTACAACTAATTAATAAGTGAAATTTAGCTTTGTAGCAGAGAAATGCTGCTGCAGAGGGGTTTGGGGTTGTGAGGTTTTGTTTTTTGTTTGGAGGTTTGTTTGTTTGTTTGTTTGTTTTTTCTTTGTTGTTGTTGTTCTAATTAGTTCTGGCTAATGACGGGGATTGGGTAAGTAGACATGGAGAGAGAGATAACAAGAAGAGAAAATTGGAAAGGATGAGAGGCATGCCTGTGGAGGCAAGAGGCAGGGAAAGCAGCAGGGTACTTTACAAGGCTACTTGAAAACTTTTCATGTTTGTTCAGAAGTATCTAAACCATACCTGATGTGCTAAGATGACTCCTGCTCACCTTCAGGACAAGGCTGCAACATTTTCCCTTTTGTCACCTTTTCCTCAGGGTACTCTTAAGTTAATTCCTGTGTGCTTCCTCCTCTTTCACATGTGACTCGATGGAAACAAGTGGGAGAAGATGGCAGTGCCAGGAAAAGGAGAGGTGAGCAAGCTAATGGCTTTATTTGGTTGTGGAGTAGCCAGAGAAATCTGTTACCAGAATTGGCAATGAAGCTGGTGAGGGGCCTGGAGCACAGCCCTGTGAGGAGAGGCTGAGGGAGCTGGGGGTGTGCAGCCTGCAGAAGAGGAGGCTCAGGGCAGACCTCATTGCTGTCTACAGCTACCTGAAGAAAGGTCGTAGCCTGGTGGGGTTGGGCTCTGCTCCCAGGCACCCAGGGACAGAACAAGAGGACACAGCCTCAAACTGTGCCAGGGGAGGTCTAGGCTGGATGTTAGGAGGAAGTTCTTGCCAGAGAGAGTGATTGGCATTGGAATGGGCTGCCCAGGGAGGTGGTGGAATTGCTGTCCCTGCATGGGGCACTTGGTGCCATGGTCTGGTTGGTTGGGTAGGGCTGGGTGAGAGGTTGGGCTGGATGAGCTTGGAGGTCTCTTCCAACCTTCTTGAGTCTATGAATTTAATGAAGCAACTGAGAAAGTGTTTTTCTGACTACTCAGAGTCATGTTATGCATAGCACACATCAGTGCTGGTGTCCTTCAGAAACAGCAGACAGCAAGCTCAAATACTATCCTGCTTTACTGCCATTCCCTTTTCAAATGTACAAAAAGTCATTTCCTTGTTTTTTTGGGGAAAAAGAAGGTAGTGACACAGTAAGAAATGAAAGCCTTATATAAAGGTGTCGTAGGTTGGGAACTGTGGGGTTAAAAGTCGTTTAGGGACTGGAGGAGTCCCAGGGTGGACACAGGGAAGTGTGGAACTGTTATCCACTCCCATCCTTCTGCTCTCTTTATAAGCTGGTAGCACAGCCAGCTCATGCTCCTTTCCCTCCTGCCTACTGTCTGGGGGGAACTTCTTACTGGGGTAACCATGTAATGTTCCACAACCTTGCCTGGCACTGAGGTCAGGCTGACAGGTCTGGAATTTCCTGGGTCCTCCTTTTGGCCCTTCTTGTGGATGGGTACCACATTGCCAGCTTCCAGTCTTCAGGGACCTCCCCAGTGAGCCAGGACTGCTGACAGAGAGCAGCTTGGGCAGCTCATCTGCAGCTCTCTCAGCACACTAGGTTGGATACCATCTGGTCCTATGGACTTGTGAGGATCCAAGTGGCTCAACAGGTCTCTTAACTGCTTCTTTCTGGATTACAGGCAGACTGTACTGGTGCCTAACCCCATCTACCAGCTCAGGATGCCAGCCATCCTGAAGACAACTTGTCTTACTTTGACTATCGAGGCAAAGAATGTGATGAGTACCTCCGCCTTTTCCTTGTCCTTGGTTACTGTGTTCCACTCCACATCCAATAAAGAGCAGAGGTCATCCTTGCTCCTCTTTTTCCCATTAGTATATTTATAAAAAATATATTTTACTACCCTTCACAGAAGTGGCCAGTTTAAATTCTAACTGGGCTTTTCCCTCTCTAATTTTCTTCCTACGTGACCTAGCAACATCTTTAAATGTCTCTTGAATTACTTCCCCCCTCTCCATAGGTGATGCACCCTCTTTTTCCCCCTTAATGCCCTTTCCAATTAGCTCAAACCAGCACAATGCCTTCAGAAGTCCCTTGCCCATTCAGGTCAGACATCTTGCCTGTTGGCTCACCTTTTGGCACATTGGGACAACCTGTTTATGCACCTTCCAAGATTGCCAAACTTCCTGGACTCCTTTGTTTGTAAGGCTCTTCCCCAAGGTACTTTCTGAGCTAGTCCCTTTATTAAGCTGAAGTCTGCTCTCCAAAAACCCAGTCTTGAAGTTTTGTTGATGCTCCTCCTAGTTTATCTATTGTGTAGTGTATATTGAAAACTCTACACCCCAGACAGCCTCTAACCTCCACATCTTACACCAACTCTAATGTCAAGGCCTAATGTCTTTGGAAGGTTTTTTTCTTCATAAGAGTTGTTTATAAGTTTTCAGCAGAGGCAAACATCACAGACCTCCCATGGCTCTACCTTAACAACGTGCTTCAAATAATGCCAAAATAAAACACTTCAATATAAAAGTCACGTGTGGTTTTGAGATAAAGATGTGGAACATAAACCTAGGTTTCATAGAAGTCTTTGAAGAATTTCCAGTACTTACAGCTGTGTTTAAGACGATCACTTACATAAATGCTTCCTCACTTGTAGTGGAGGGGTTATTAATGCAATATGATTTAAAATTATTTATATAGTTCATTACTATTCACTATTCAGAACTCTCACCACCCCGACTCAGTAAAACTGAGTAATTTTAACAATACTCAGTTCTTTGAATTGGTCATGGTCATTTATAAAGGTTTGTGATGGTTTGGGAGTT
>VWYK01093532.1:1165-12583 GCA_013399775.1 Semnornis frantzii
GATATGATCATAGTTATGAGCAGTTCCACAGCATCCCTGTTGCCGTGTAAGACATAAACCTTTTCACTTCTGTCTCAGAGCAGTGTCTGCATGACCACATGCTGCTTCACAAATCTAAAATCAACCCTCTACTCCGAGCCTCTAATGATTTGCATTTGACTGAATTGAGCAGCTGCTGTGTTTTCTCAGATGCCAGCTTGATTAGATGTAATATATACATAATTTACTGCAAGTCACTAATTTATTTTCTCTTTTATTTTTTTTGTATCAAATTCCTTGTCCCTGCAACATTTTAAATCCTTATGCAATGACTGACCAGAAGTCAGTCTCCTTGCCCACTTGTTTCCCATAGAGCCTCTGTGCTGACAAATCTCTTCTGCTTGCTTTCCTGTGCCTTCTTTCTCCCAGTCCCATGTGGCAGAGTTTGGGGAACTGAGTGTTAATTTAAATCACACAGTGATTGAAAAAGTCAGAATCAGAGCAGAGTTTATTATACTTTGGTTTTCCTGTCTTTACACATAACTGTGTAGGTAAATAGCTGTATTTTGGAAATCAGCAGGAAACTGATGCCAGTTGCTTATTATCTGACACAGAGGAGAACTAGGATCCTTCAACAGAGAGCCATAAGGTTCTCTCAGCTGGCGTGAAGCAGGCTGGTCTGGATTTGTCATGCTACTATATTTCTAGGGTGGGTGTGTACTAAAGAGGTCACAGCTCTCTTTCAAGTTCAGATGCAGAATATGGTTGTACATCCATGCATAGGAAGGAACTCTATTTACTGATAGAAAGGTTCAGCTTGTAGTGTTCAGAAAGAAAAAGAAGAAAATAGTAACACAGGTATTTCACAAACATAAGAAAATAATCAAATGGTCATTTTTATGTTCTGGTGTGATGTCTGTCACCAGGTGCACACTGCTGCTTGTCAAGTGAAAGAATATTTGAATTATAAATACAAATTATTTTTACAAAGAGAGATATGTCTAGGTAAAAGCATAGTTCTAGTAGTTATTGCCATACACTTTATGCACACTAAATAATGAAAAGGAAGATAAAATAAAATAAATTTGATTTTATGTCATTCTTATTGTTATATTTCAAAATAAATATGCTGATTTTTACAAAATTCTAACTAGAAGTAGTTTTTTGTTCCTCAAAAGATACATGTTGAAAACTTTTTGCTTTTGAAATGGGAGAGAAGGAAATGTTACAGGTCTCTCATTTATGAAGAATCTATCATTTGGGAGACAAAAAGTGTTTTCAGATTGGTCTTGGAGATGGTTGATAAAGTGATAAATGGTTAGTACCTCTTTTGTGCCTTGGTACAGAGAACTCACATAGGATTTTGAGAATTACACTTTATTTTACCTTCTTGTAGTCCTCATTTGCTGTTCAGTCTGCATTAGAAGAAAAATAATTTGGCCACTAACTTGCTAGTTTAGAGTTTCAAAGGGCCTTATTAGAAACTGGTGTAATTTCATCCCCTGGCCCTTTTATATAACAGTGTGCATATTTAGATTGCTTCATTTTAACCTAGAATTAAACAATAGATTGGAGTGCTCTAGTACAGGACACTAGCAGATGCGAGGCTAAACCTGAGTGAACAGGTTTTTGTTTTTGTGACATTTGGACAATCATCCCCCTTGTGTGTTGGGTAAGTTATTTGTTTTTCATCAGATTATAGAGACTGTCATATCTGTTACTTGCATTAATGCCCTACTTGCAGCTGGACAATCCTTGGCAACCTTTTCAGACCATATTGTTTCTCCATTTTTGTTTTGTTTTAATGTGCGGAGGTGTCAGATGTGACCCCTTGCAGATCAGTTTTCAGCTAAAGCTCTGCCCTGTTGCATGAGCCCTGTGCCTGCAGCATTTAGTCTTCCTTTCTCTGGGGTGGGCAGACTGCTTGGGCCCCCTGGCAACTTCAGCTGAGGCTTGTGTCAATGAAAAGAAAAGTAGTTGAAGCTTTTTACTGAGTTTTAAATGTCAGTCTTACTTCAGAAGACTGTACTGCATTGCAGCATAGCATGTTGTGGTTCTCATCTCTGTGATGTCAATTTTTGTAGGACTTGGAATATTACAGGCAATTCATCTTGTCAAATTAGCAATGTTTGTTGAAAGAGGCCTGGGAAAGTTGAATAGTCCAGCTTCTGGACATGAAATGTTAGCTGTATGCACAAATATGTCCCTGTTATGAAAGCAGTGAACTCTATCAAATACCAGTAAGCAAGTACCTTCTGAAGAAATTACAGGTTTGGCAAGCAAAAAATAGTTGTTTTAATGAGTGATTCTTTGGTTTTGAATAAAAGCAATCATTGAATTAAAATGCCTTAACTTGAAGTCAGATGAAGTAAAAGATAACCAACGTGTCTTTTTCAAGATATATTTCAGAACATTTCTGAGAGTTGCTTAGGTATTTTGTTACTCCCTTTCTGTAGACACAGTAATTGGCACAGAGGGATGGCTTGCTGTTAGACACAGTAATGGGCATAGAGGGATATCACCCACTTTGAATTACAATAGATGAAGAGTAAAGTCTTAATACCATAATTCCTTGTCTATAATCTAATAGAGATTTGAGGTGGAAACATCACTGTTGTTCCCTCCCTGCTGCAAGACATTTACCTACGGCCCAACAACTCCAGTGAACACATAAATAGGCCTTTTTTTTTTCCTCATTGCTTTGCTTGTCATTTCTGTATAATAATCCAGTAGTGCTAAATTTGAAGGTGCTTCATCTAAAATCCACTAGTGGTCATGTATGTGTTTTCATTTTTCCCACTTACTAAACAGGACAGGCCAAATGAAACAGCTCACAGAAGCAGGTAATGCACTTTGACGTGGAGAGTAAACTGAGCTGATTTGTATTGCACAGGAATTCATGAATTGCACATCACTGAAGTAATAAATGAACATACAAATTTTCACTGTTGGCACACATGTAATAGAAATGTGGTTTTCTTTATGACTTAATTAAAATTAATGGTTTGAAAGCTTTAAGTGTAAAGGCATTGTATGGGCTGTGTTTAGTAGCAAGAGAGAACAATAAAAGGAGTACATTTTGTTATCACATACTGTCCTTGGACTGCTGACAAGTACTGACGCATAGCTACTAGATAGTTTGTTATATGACTGGTATTCCTGGCTCCAGAGAAACCCCAGACTTGAATTGTGGGGATAAAACTACTTGGGAAAATTGCTACTTCCATAAGCTGCATGAACCTCCCTCAAAGTAGATGCTATCTTCTGCACAGGGTTCTTCTCTAGGGTTCCCAGAGTGAGTAGCTCTGTATTAACAGTGATATTGTAGCTCTGATGCTATAGGGATAATACAGAGGCCACTTACATCATATTGTATTACAACAGATAATACCACCTGGAAAAAAAAAAAAAAAGGAGAAAAAACTTGCAGGTAAAAAAATTAGTTTTCAAGGCCTGAAAACTGGGCCAAATGAGAACTTCTTTGGAGCTTCAACAAGAGCTAATTCATGTAAGAAGAGGTTTATATATATACATGTGTGTACAGACGATTTGGAACATATGAGCCACTGTAATAAAATTATTACCTCTCTCTATAAAGGGTGCTTATTTCTGTTAAACCATCAGAATCTAAAAGACACATTTCAAGCTCACCAATGCTTGTAAGATATGATACCTGTTTGAGCATTTAAAATGCCAAATTTATAAGTGTTTTACTTCTAACTGATTTTAATGTTGCACTTTAACTTGAAATTCCTTATGAAGTTTCCAGGCATGCCTATGTCAGTCCTGTCTGTGAATGTAAGATGAAAATATAATTTCTTTAGGAAAGACTCATAGGCTTCTGATCTTGACAGGCGATGTTAACATACCCAGAAATACTTGCTTCTTCTGCAGTAAAAAGGAGTCAGTTTTGTAATGCACACAGAATATTTGACAACATGACAGTGAATCAATCTTCTCTAGCCTATGGTTTGTTCTCGTTTGATTATGGTAAAAAGTCCAGATGCAGCAGCGTGCTGAAGAATATGTGGGACTTAAGGGATGTGATTAAGCCCGCTGAAATCAATCAGGTTTCTCATGTGCTTTAACTTAGACCTGTTCTTAAATACTTTTCTGGAAGAGGCTTGGAAATATAGTACAAAATAAAAGTAATAATTTCAGAAATATTTTACTAGCAAATACTTCTGAATGATTTGTGGCTACAGCTAATATTTGTTCAGCATCGCGTAACAGTCACGGTTTCTTTCTTCTCCCTGTAGTAACTTTTCTGCGAGCCTTACCTCAGTATCTTAGTGGTTGACTTGCAAGTCAGCTTCTATTAAAAACCAGAAAATGACAGGGAGAAATGGAACATTTTTAAATAATAAAATTGCACTAGATGAAGAATCTAATTTCATACTTTGTAAATTATGTCTTAAACACTTTGAGCACAGCCAGACCCATTAAACCACAGTCACATCCTTTTCTTCTTTTATATTAAGCTAAGTCTTTAGAGCTTAGAAGAAGCTAAAAGTGTTGAAATGTTATGACTACAGTGAACGGAAATAGTTGTGCCATAATATAATATAATATAAGGCAGAAGCTGCCCCTGAGGATTCCAGTGAGGAGGCAATGCAAAACTTGTGTTGCTTATTTCATTATTTATTAATTAGTAAAACAATTTCGGCTCAGTTCATCCTCCTTGCGCCTGAAAGCAACCCCTGATGACAGATGAGAATATTGTTGCTGTAGTGTGGTTTGCAGTGTGCCAGCATTTGGACTTCAGCACTGACTGTACCTTAGTCCAAGAGATCCACCCAAATTTGAAACAGCATTGTATCTGAGAGACAAAAGTTTTGTGCTTTAGTGTTGCTTTTATAAAGGCAACTTCCAGGTTAGAAACAAAGTTTATTTTAGCCAAGATCAGAGCTGACTGAACAAGGCTTTTCTTAAATGTTGCAACAGACTTAGTTTGTCATGTATGTTAACTGCATCCTAAGACAGGTTTTATTATACTTAAGGCAAAACCAGCCCCAAATATTGTTGAACAGAGCCATTAATAATAAGCTGAGGGCACAGTGGTCTTAAGAGTCTTTTCTAGCCAAAGCAATTCTGTGGTTCTGTTTGTCAGCTAATGACAGGACAGGGCTGAGAAATAACTCTGAAAAGATTTATAGTTCTGTCTTTAAGAACATGTTATTGAAATTGAAGATTTTTACAGAAAATTTAGTTATCCTGGAAAATCAAGGTGTGCTGGTTTGAGCTAATTGGAATATTTTTAATAGAGAAAATTGTACTATAGGCTGTGAAGGAAAACAGTGGTGATGTCTACTTCACTCATAGGCTTGCTGAGATGTTTACAAAAAGATGAGTCTNCTGTAAATAGAGCTTCATCTCTTAACTTCCAGCTCTGGCTGAGGTCTAGTCTGGGTCATTTTAAAGTGTAGGGGAGGCAGGGAACTCCCAAACCATCACACTAGGACACCCATAGCAAAACTGTTGTGTTAGTGGTGTCAAAAGGTTTCTCCAAGTGTGTTACCTAAAGAAAAAACAATAAAAAAGCAATGGGGAAAAAAAGTTTAGTGGTTTGCACAGGTGCCTTTGGATAAGCCTGAATGTCAAATGCAGGACTTGGGTTGATGCATGTGTATTCTTCTGCAGACACCAGTAGATGATAGAGCTGTATCAGCAATAGGCAGAGAAGACATTTCCTTCTGCAACTGAGACTGGTATTCTGAGCTGATAAATTTAATGTGCTTTCCTGTAGTGAAAGCAAAAGCTGAGTACAGACATCTGAACAGTCTTGCTCTCAGATGTTCTTTATAACAGGAATTGTCACGGATGTGCATTGGAAAAAGAAAATCTTTGCAGTAAGTAGCAACAGTAAAATACTTTTTTTAAAAAAAATCATTTAAAAGGAATAAAAATAGCAATGTAACAAGACCCAGCATATTATAGTGCTTTATATGTATTACCAATGTAATACTTTGGATGTGACTTTCTTAACCAGTTCCTGAGAGAGTTTGTGAAATTCCAGTGCTGACTGACAGAGAATATGTGAAGGTTTATCTTTTTCTGTGAGAAAATACTACCTGAAGTTAGAATTTGATAGTATCAAAAGGAAGAGAATCCTTTGCAAAACAGATTTCAAAGTGGGGGCTAAATGCAATGTTTTTCTCCTTCAGATCTTTCAGCCATCCTGTGCACACTCACAGCTAAAGTCAGGTGTATGCAGGTTGGAATTCTCACCTGAATTTTCAGTATACTCTTTGCTCTACAGCTGACACTGCAGATGAGGTACAGAGAAAGTACTTGGGAGGGTGTCTCTGATTCAGAGGACCTGGAAGAAATGTGCAGTTTGATCCCTGTTGCTTCTTTGGTCCCTTCTCTTGTTCTGCCTCCCATCCTTTGCCCTGACAGACTCCAATCTGGGAAATACAGGACATAGAATTTTTGAGGTGTATATGTTATAATTTAATAAGGCAATACGGAGCTGAAACATAAAATGTAACTCATAGATTAAATACTGAGGAATGAATGTTAACTGACCCTGAGTTTTGATTTTTTTTTTTTTAAAGGATTTTTTTCCCTTCTATTGGAAACAGTGACTCATGGAATTTCTGTCATGAAAAAGATCTTTCTTAGCACAAATCTTTAACCATTCCTAATTCTGTGAAACTGCTTTTGGTCTGAATTTTTAGTCTGGTTCTGGGCCACTTGAGATTTTTGTTCATGTAATTCAACCAAAGTATACCATGAAAAGAGCTATAGCAAACCTGACTTACTTCTGAACTGAAAAGTAACAGTTTTCTAATTTCAGTCAGCAATGCTGTTAAAAAATTTGCATGAGTTTTCAATTCTCTCCTTGTCACTGAATATATTTGGTTGGAAGAGATCTCAAATATCATAGAATCATAGAATCACAGAATGGTTTAGGTTGGAAGGGACCTCAAGGATTATCTAGTTCCAAGCCCCTGCCATAGGCAGGGACACCTCCCACTAGTACAGGTCACTCAAGGCCTCATCCAACCTGGCCTTGAGCACCTCCAGGGAGCCTCCAGGGAGGCTCCACAACCTCCCTGGGCAACCTGTGCCAGTGTCTCACCACCCTCACTGCAAAGAACTTCCTCCTAGCATCCAGTCTAAATCTCTCCTTTGCCAGTTTAAACCCACTGCCCCTCATCCTGTCATTACAAGACCTTGTAAATAGTCCCTCCCCAGCCTTCCTGTAGGCCCCCTTCAGATACTGGAAGGCTACTATAAGGTTTCCTTGAAGCCTTCTTTTCTCCAGGCTGCAGAACCCCAACTCTCTCAGCTTGTTCTGATAGCAGAGCTACTGCAGCCCTCTGAACATCTTCGTGGCCCTCCTCTGGACCCATTCCAACAGTTCCATGTCCTTCCTGTGCTGGGGGTTCCAGAACTGCACACAGTACTCCAGATGGAGTCTGAGGAGAACAGAGTAAAGGGACAGAATCCCCTCCCTTGCCCTGCTGGCCACACTGCTCTTGATGCATCCAGGCCAACTTGTCCCAGGTCACCTTCCCTGGAACTCGTGAACCTTATGGACATGGCAGTGTAGGTACTGAATTATCTTTTAAAAAACAGTGAAACTATTATTGTAGTCCAGAAACTAGCAGTGAGTAATGTGTACTTAAACCATATTTAGGAATTCTTTCTACTGACTCTGAGTAAATAGAAACTGTGCATTTATCAGCTCAGGTAGGGTTAAGTGTGAGAAAGAACTTGTTCACTGCATGATGGCTTTCAAGCAGTTAGCAAAACTCTACTTGTTCTTTTTTTCACCCATTGACAGGCTCTTACTCTGCAGTTAAAATTCTGCCAGGAGCCTTGTATGTGGCATGTTGTTTCTCAGCAGTTCAGGTGTTTGCTTGAGTGGAGTGGGCTGTCATTTCCTATCCTTCATTTTAGCTTGCTAAATTTCAGATAGGGAGTCAACTTGCTAATATGACATATTTTGAAACAATAAAGGTACAATAATTGTGCAGTGAAATGTGTGCATTTTTATCCTCTCAGTGGGTTTTACCATCAGAGGGAGCAATGTGTTCTGTACTTAACATTGAGTTAGTTATCTCGTTACCCTCTATCAGACACTCTTGAAAGAACCTTGACCCTTTATGGAAATCTGGACTTCATTTTGCCTACTGGTCACCATGAGTGGTTTCAGGATGCTTTTAATCTCACTTATTTCAGGAACCAAATCAGCCTTCACTGTAGTGGTCACAGAAATCTCTGTTCTCCTGGAAGTAAAGCAGATAGCAGATGTGAGCAGCCCAGGACCTTGAATCCAACCACACTTTATAAACATAAGGGCACTTGGACTTGTTGAAACTCATACCATTGTCTCAACCCATTGATCCAACCTGTCCAGGTTCCTCTGCAGAACCTTCCTATTCTCAAGCATGTCAATACTTCCTACCAGCTTAGTGTCATCTGCAGGCTTACTGAGATGCACTCTATCCCCTTGTCCAGGTCACTGATAAAGATATTGAACAGAACTGTCCCCAAAGCTGAGCCCTGAGGAGCACCAGTTGTGAGTGGCCACCAACTGGATTTTACTCTGTTCCCTAGCACTGTTTGTTCCAGGCCATCCAAAGTTTTTTTATTTTTCCCTCAGTGAAGCATACACCTGTCCAATCCATAAGCAGCTACATTGTCCAGGAAAATGTTGTGGGAAGAATGTCAAAGGCTTTTCTGAGGTACATCCACAGCCTTTTCTTCATCTATTAAGTGGATCATCTTGTCATGGAAGGAGATCAGGTTAGTCAAGCAGGTCCTGCCTTTCATGAACCTGTGCTAACTCTAGGTCTGATCACCTGGCTTCTCTGCATATGCTTCATATTGGCACTCAAGATAATCTACTCCATGACCTTTCCTGCCACCAAGGTCAGACTGCCAGGTCTGTAGTTTCCTGGTCCTCTTTCTGGTCCTAATTGCTTAGACTATGCCCAAGCACCAGTCATGAGAACATTCACATGTTCAGTTTCTGCTAAATAATTTCTTTCTTTTTCTCTTTTTCTATTTCTTTCTTCCTTTCTCTGTATCTTCTATGTCACAGTAGTACTGTTGCAGTAGTGCTAGAGCTTTGATGGGCTGTAGTTATCCAGATGTTATTCTTTATCCTGTTATCTAGCTGCTTGTCCATCATGTTCCCAAATTCACTGCCCAAGTTTAACATCTCTGATACTGAATTTTCATGGATTTTTTTGTGCTTTATTATGAAAGTAAGGATTAATCTGTAGTCTCTGTAATGTGACACTGTTATCTAGAAGATTCACAAAAATGAAACTAATTTTCTGCCCTTTTGAAAGTGTGGAGGGGCTTGTATCATCAGTTTGTTGTTTCAAATCAAATGCATTTAAATGTGAGTTTATTAATAAGTGTAGAAAGGGACAGTATAAACCACAGTCTTCAGGGCATCACAAGTGAAAATTATAGGCTGTCAAGGAGTTGATACCATACTGAGTTTCATGCATGACTTGATTTTTAAGTCAAGGAATGCAGAGTTTAATTGATTGAAGGAAATTTTACATTTTTCTTGCAGATACTAAATTTAGTCTGGAGAGAACTGCAACATTAAATTAGCAGCAAAGAAAATAGTCTGCGTAGGACCAAGGGCAGCTACATGATGCATATTGGTTGATCACTCATAAATTCTTCAGTTCTTTGTTGTTAGCACTGAAGTCCAATAGTACTTGATTTTGACAAAAGCAAACACATGCTGATAAAATTTTCCTGAAGACTCAGCATTAGCCTGAACTTTGCAGGTTGAGATGATAACTAATTGTAACTTAAACAAGGTAGAATCAGCTGACATTTTGAGAACTGAAGTTTTTTTAGGTTCATGTGATTTAAACTGTATTTTAGAATATGCTGCCTTTGGAATACTGTTGGATATCTTCTGCTTTGGCCAAGGTCGGAATAAAGAGTTCTGTTGAAAGTCATGGTGTTGAACTGTGGTAAGTGAGAGTGAATAATTGCTTAGCACAGCATCCTGCCAAATACAACCAGGTTTAAAGAAGTGACTTAGTTGTCTGCAATTGATAAGTTTGGAAAGTCACAGAATTGCAGAACCTTAGAGGTCGGAAGGGATTTCCAGAGGTCATGATGTCCACCTCCCCCCTGCCAGGCAGGATTACCTAGGGTAGTTCACATAGGAATACATCCAGGCAGGTTGTGAAAGTCTCCAGAGAAGGCTGCCCAGAGTGTTCTAGTGGCTCATCACCCTCCCTGTAAAGAAGTTTCTCCTCATGCTGAGGTGAAGCCTATGTTCTAATCTACAGACTTGCTTTCTATTTTTATCTAAATGTCTGTGTATGGATAAAAGACTTAGAATATTGACATTTTATATATTTTTTAGCTTTGCAGCTATACTTAACCTGTTGGTATTTGTTTGTTTATGTCTACAAAAATTGTATACCTATATAGAACATGATCCCAAGGTAATTATTTCTGCATCATGCAACTGTGAAATTCATCAGTTGTTGAAAGCCCATCAGTAGTGTGATAAGCTCTTTTTACAGTAGCTTTGCTTGATTATGTAAGCACTTTAAAAAAGGCAAGAGAAACAAAGGTATGTTGATCTCATACTGATTACTACTTTCATCTTCTGTGGTGTATGGGAAATTGTGTGTTTTCTCAGACAAGGGAATCTTGGTGTGATCTACATTCTAAAATTCATGATGATAAAAAGCAGACTGTAATGGTCATTAACCATGTCCTACACGTTCCTTCATGGATGAATTAATTTCTTATGTTTATGAAGAGACTACTGTGCACCCAAAAGACCCCTGCAAAATTTTATGTCTAAATATACTGCCATTTGTAACTGACCTTGCAATAATAGTCAATGCTGTGAGCATGATCTGACTGTGGGTCTGCAAATCATGCTGCAGAATTCACCCTGCTTACCTGTAAGAATGTGAAGCAAAGTAATAATTGTAATTATCCCAAGGGCAGTGCTTTCTTCTTTGCTGTCTAGGTTCACTAATGTGGCATGCATTGAAGAGGAAAGGATGCCATCTGGTTGCAAAAGGGCTGGAGTGTGGCTTCTTTGAAATCACCAGTTACAGAAATCCATCTGGCATGTTCTGAGAGCAGGAGCTGACCTACAAGCTGTCCTTCTCTAATTGTCAGCAGTCCTAAGGGACATTCTTGAGACCTTTAGTGAAGATGGGATGCAGTGTCTAACCAGGAACGATGTAGTATTTTAAAACAGCTGAAGTTTTCTACTGAGTGCCTTACAGCACTCAAAAATGATCCATAGTTTCAAAAAAAGACAGTGGAAAATATCAACATTCATAAACCAGTCAAATCAAATGTTTTTGAAAAACATTATCCATAGTGAGCAAGCTGCAAAACTCAGGGAAAGGTTAAAACAAAAGAACAACAACCAAAAAAAACCAAACCAACATAACAGAACAAAAAAAGAAAGAAAGAAAA
>VWYK01093534.1:0-24195 GCA_013399775.1 Semnornis frantzii
CATCTAGTTTAAATCTACCCTCCGACAGTTTAAGCCCACTACCCCTCATCCTGTCATTACAAGACCCTGCAAATAGTCACTCCCCAGCCCCACCCCAGGCACTGGAAGGCCACTCCAAGGTCTCCTCAAAGTCTTCCCCTCTCCAGGCTGCAGAGCCCCAACTATCTCAGCCTGCCCTCATAGCAGAGCTGCCCCAGCCCTCTGAGCATCTCCAAGGCCTCTTCTGGACTTGCTCCAACAGTTCCATGTCCTTCTTGTGCTGGGGGCTCCATCAAATGAAGATCTCTGTGTGCACTAATCCCATGCCAGTTTAAGAGAAAATCAACCACAGCTGTTCTTGGGGCACATGGTACAATAAATAATGTCCCTGGATACCTGTCTAGTATCAGGTATTTGGAAACATTCTGGCACAAAAGATAAGACAATGCTGACACAGTTCCTTAGGCTTCACCGAGGAGGTTCGATTAATTCACGGTAATTGTGGATTTGCTCTCTCAAAGAATCCACAGTGCCTCCAATTCCTCAAATCACTCAACATTTCCTAGCCCTTCTTACCCCTTCACAGCGATTCTTGAGGGAATTGCCTGAGCTGCTGGAGCTACAAATGTGAACCCACTGAAGTAAAAACAAGAAGACAACAAGACAGCCTCCCCTATAATTTAATCTTGATATTAAAATTTGCATAACTTCGGTATGTGAACCCATAGTCTACAATCACTTTTTTTTTAAACTTCATTTTTCCTGGATTAAAAATTCCATGGTAAAAATTACTTTGATGGGATAATAACTGTGTAACTAATTCCATAGATGCATTGATTGTGATTAAAAGGGGGCTCTGCAGAAGTAGGAAATACTTGACTATGGAGGAGAAGTGACAATTCATGAAGAATGATCAATTTTTAAAATAATTTTGTCCTTTCCATACATTGTGCAGTCACCAGTGGAAAATTCCTACTATTTCTGAAGTTGAAAGGCTATAAATCAAACAAAATAGGAAACATCTCCTCAAGCCCTCAACAAATAGGGTACAGCTGTAATAACAGTACTGTGGAATGAAAGTTTGGTTATATTCTTTCTGCAAACACCTTAAACCATTAACAGCCTTCATTCTAATTGTATTTTACTGTGCAATAATAAATTCTTGTTCTACTTGGCAGTTCCAAAATTTAAGCTGAAAATTTTTCAGTATATTTTAGCACTGTTTACATTTAATTTTAGACTAGCTAAGATTGGTTGTCTGACCCTAGTCCCAGGTCAAATAACAGACCTTTTACCATGTTATGTGATTTAAAGCAAAGTACCATCTGAGTTAAAATAAGGAAGCTGTAAAGGAAAGAGGAAGCAGGTTCAGGCACTCTCTAACACAACTGATTGTAATAAATCAGCTGGACAGAAAAGTGGTGGTGGGGGAAATCTTCATAAGATACAGGCAGGATGTTTGTCAAGTTTAACAAAACGATGCTCAGTTAATGCATTAGCAGCTTTTCCCTTGTGCAGTTTAATTCTTATTTTTAACAGGTTTATACTTAGAAAACCAGCTGATGATTACATCTTTTCCATCAGTGCTTGAAACTAAAGATCAAAGAGCAAGTGAGAGGCTTTTGTCATTTGAAACTTATCCCAGCAATCATCAGCGCTCAGCTGCCACACAAGCAGAACAAAATGCCATCCTAAAGCCAAACTAACATTTCCGAGTAGTTTAATTGGGGAAAGAATGAACATTTAGTTCCACAGAGATTTCACCTGGAATGAGGAATAAACGAACGAGAGAAGAGAGAGGAGAGACATACATCAGCTACAGTATAGCTCTCATGGCCAAAACTTGAAGGATCTTATTGTATCCTTTACCCCATAGAAGCGCTGTGGGTATGCTGCTGGGGAGGATTTTTGTCACTGAACACTTCTCTATGCCAATGTAGTTTCTTTCCACGTACAGTGACCAAAGCTGTAAAACCTAAAATGAAAACTTAGATTTCGGGCCCTCTAATTCTACATCTTTTTTTCTCACAATTTGATATACAACTTTGCTACAGCCCATTCTTGAACATCAGGCCGTCGCAACAGTCTCCTGTTTTCATAAAACTCCTGAAATGTACTATGGGAGTATTAAAAAAAATGAGAGAGTTTTCCAACATGACAGAGAATTCCAAACTGAACAAGTTAGTCAATTCTACTCTGAGACAACCTAGTAAGAGCCAAGCTGCCAAGCACTTTGCGCTGTGAAGTGTGTCGATTAATTTGCATCTTTTTCACACTCTAATGACCATTCACCTTTATATTTATGACTCTAGCAACATGATTTGCGTTCATTTTACTCATAATGACACATCTCATAAGAGACAGCATGGATAAAAACACAGCCAAAAAAAAAAAAAAAGAGAGATACTTCAGAAATTATTGAATCCAAAGCACGTGCAAATAAAATATATTGGCAGACACACACTACTGCAAAGCACAATTTTTACTACAGGTCCCTAGAGCATTAACTCTGAAATGCATGCATCTTATGTAAGTTGCTCTCTAGGAAGCAGCTGCCAGATAAGTGCTGTGCATATCTAAACGTTGTTCTTTCACGTCACAGCCATCTATGATTGTATAAATACTGTAAAGCTCTACAAAATAGGTGCATTTTTTTTTCATGCTTGGAAGATAGCCACATCCAGGCTACACATCCAAAATAAATTCATGTGGGAAACTGTTGGAGATGTCAGCCCAGGATGGTTGATGCATATGTGTTGGTGCTCAATGGCTCAAATTCAAAGCAGCAGGTGGCCACAAGTGGAGTTTCTCATTATTAGGTTCCAGTAATATTCAATACAGAATCATAGAGTGGTTAGGTTGGAAGTGACCTCAAAGGTCATCTAGTTCCAACCCCCTGCCATAGGCAGGGACACCTCCCACTGGAATAGATCACTTAAGGCCTCATCCGACCTGGTCTTGAACACCTCCAGGGAGGGAGTAGCCACAACCTCGCTGGGCAACCTGTACCAGTGTCTCAGCACCCTTGCAGTAAAGACCTTCTTCCTAAAATCTGGTTTAAATCTTCCCTCTTCCACTTATCTTTATAACTGATTGGGATGATGGAACAGATGCACACTTACTAAGTCTGAAGATGACACCAAGGTGAAAGTTAGATACAGCAGAAGCAAGAGCCACCTTAGGAAGAGAGCGTAGAGGCTACCAGACAGGACTGAAAAAACCCACAAGGTTTAAGAAAGATAAAGTCTTGCACATGGGATGGAGTAAACCCAAACAGCAACACAGGCCAGAATCTCACTAGCTAGTGCGTGGCTCTGGAAGTATGGCTTACAGCAGTGGTCATGAAGGCAAGTCATGTCTTGGGCTACATTAGCAAATGTTTAGACAGCAGATCCGGGTTTGTCTTGACCTTGCTTTTCCAAACCTGCAGCACTGCATCACATTTTAAATACTCCCATTTCAATAGAGACACAAACTGAAAACACCCATAGAGAGCCACCAAGATGATAAGACAGTCGGAGAATGTGACGCATGAAGAAATGGCCAAGGAGATGAGTTTGCTCAGCCAAAAGCAGAGAAAGTTTGAGGGATCTTGAAATACTTAGCAGGTAGCTACAGAGAAAATAGCAATACTGTCTTCAGAGGGGTAAATGGTGACAGGACAAGAGGAAATGGGCACAAGTAACTTCAAGAGGAAATCCATATGGGGAGAAGAAACAAATTCTTCAGTATGAGAAGAATTTGCCATTGCAAAAGATTGCACAGAACAGTAGAGGAATGCCTACAATGCAAGCTGTACCCTATAGAAATTCTCTATCTTGTTCCAGTTTTCAATCTTACCAAAATTCAAAATGGTTTTAAAATAAAAAAACCCAAAACCCACCAACACTGGAAGAGGTAATTTCTAAATACTGTTTTACAGTTTAGTGTGGCTGCCTAGAAGGGGAATGTTAATTCTATATTTATGTGTTTAAAATGCAACCTTATTCTCCATGGAATTAATGGAATTGATCAAAATTTCAGTTGAAATGCAATGTTAAAGTATTTCACCAATAAATTTTCCCAAATGGTTTCTATAAGCAATGGTCACAGGAAATTCACTCAACAAACAATTCAAACTCCAAGTTGAACTTTTTTTTTTTCCCCCTAAATAATACATCCCTAGGCTTTTTAGGCACCTGAAAGCTATCTGTGAGGAGAATTTTGTCAATGAGAAGTTATTAATGTGCTGGCAATAAACAGCCAGGCTCATAAATTAAACTGCAGGTCATGAAGTCAATCTCTTTTTATCAGCATCCATTAAAGTAACATTTATTTTGATCATATAGTAACAGCTTAACAAGATGAAATAAATTAATGTCAAAAAAAGAAAAGAGATGAACTCTGCTGGAAGCATTTCAAATACTCTTGTTTGGACACACATAGAAAGAGTCTCCTTTGTATTGAGTGCTGGGGAAATCCATTACTAAAATGGTTTCCACAAGACTGGCCTGACTTACAGTCTATTTAAATCCATTTATTGACAGCTTGTGCTCCTGATTAGTGCTGTATGTACTTCTGTCTACTTTGTCAAACACCCCAGTTCCCCCCTACCTTACCAAGTATCTGGTAGTTACTCAAGGAAGTTATATTCAAATGTAAAGAAATACTCTGCTTTAACATTTTCCAGGACAGTCACTTACCCAACCTGAACAAGACTTGACCTTCTTACGTATCCAGACTTTTAGTGTGATATTTTGTGTATAATACGGTAATTTAAAAAAAAAAAAATCAAGAAAAATGAGCAAATAATCACCCAGGGAAAACTTTAATAGTGTTCTAATTAGTATTTGGAGTTGGCCACGAGTCAGCGATGTGCTCTTGTGGCCAGGAGGGCCAATGACATTCTGAGATGGCTGTGGCTAATAGGTTGAGAGAGGCTCTCCTACCCCTCTACCCTGCCCTGCTGAGGCCGCATCTGGAGCATTGTGTACGGTTCTGGGCCTCTCAGTTCAAGAAAGACCTCAGGCAACTGCCTGAGAGAGTCCAGCACAGAACCAGAAAGATGATGAACAGAACATCTCTCTTACAAGGAGAGCCTGAGGGAGTTGAGGTTCTTTAGCTTGGAGAAGAGGAGACTGAGAGGTGACCTCATCAATGTTTATAAAGTTGTGCAGGGTGAGTGCCAGGAGGATGGAGCTAGGCTCTGTTTGTTGATGCCCAGTGACAGGATGAAGGGCAGGGGGTGGAAGTCGAGGCATAGGAAATTTCATTTAAACACGAGGAGAAATTTTTTCACTGCAAGGGCTACAGAAGACTGGAACAGGCTGTCCGGGAGGCTGTGGAGTTTCCTTCTGCAGAGATATTCAAGACCTGCCTGGATATGTTCCTGTGTGATCTAGTAGGGGGGTTGGACTGTGTGAGCTTTTGAGGTCCCTTCCAGCTCCTGGCATCCGGTGAAATGTTTTCATACTGTTTTTCTTAGTTCCTTTTGCTAAGTATCATACTGCCTTCAACTTTGTCTCTAATATCCATAAAAATGTCACTGCTGGGGACCGAGATTCTTCAAATCTCATTTCACTAGGCTCTGAACTCAGGATGATACCAAACAACATATTTCCAATTCTTTAGTTAGGTTTTCCAGAAACTATTTCTGACTGTCAGATTCACGTCATGTCCAGATTTAGTTTCTATTTGATTCAAACAGGAAAACCACAAGAGCAGAAACACAGACTGAAAACAAAGATGAAAAAGTGTCAATTGCAGTGACTGAGCACACATCAATGTACACTATTGATTTGAATTGTCATAATTAGTCTAATATCAATACGATGCATGAAGGGTTAAAGCTAGAGCTCTGCATTTAGCAAGATTGGGAGGGAGACTGTACAGAGATCCATCAGGTCATTGTGTCTTGTCTCATGTAAACAATCATTAATATTTATTCCTATTCACTATGTTTTCATGGTCCACCTTAAAAGGAAGTTGTGAGTTTCTCTCCACTATTTAGTTACAGATAGAAAACTTCTAATTTAGGGCCTAAATTTATTCATAGCTGATTTATACAGGTATATGACTTTGTACCAACATGTAATTTGGTTTAGATAAAGCTACTCCTAATAGCTATGTGAAGGGAGAAAGAGATGTATAGGGAAAGAGAAACCTCATCCTGCCTTTTTCCCTAGGTTTAAACTTTGTTGGTCTCCCTTTGTAAGCTAAAAAACAGGAGATGCCATAAAACAGAACCTTTAAATCAATTTGTCAAACCCATCCAAAAAAAAAGAAAAAAAAAAAAAAGAGCACTGTTATCACATTTTGAAGCTGTGAAATATATGACCTAAAAGCTTCAGCAGCAGCCTAAAGGACGGAAAACACCAAAGTCTGTAAGAGCAAAATGCAACTATGAGGCCAGCTTCCTCTGATGAATAGAGAGGACTCATTTCTCTGATGAGAGTCCTCAGAAACATTTTTACCAAATGGAATATTCAGCCCAGATGTCTTATATCGGCAAAATTTAAAGACTTATTTGCAGAAACAAGACCTCTGAGCCTTAGTTTACTGAGTTCAGTAATGCACAGTGAACCAATAGCCCAGACTATCAGCTGGGTAATTTTGGATCAATAAGGGTTAAAGTGACTTCTGACTTCTGCATTAATCATAGAATAGTAAGGTTGGAAGGACCCTCAAGGATCATCTAGTTCCAACCCATCCCCATAGGCAGGGACCCCTCCCACCAGTACAGGTTACTCAAGGCCTCCTCCAACTTGACCTTGAACCCCTCCAGAGAGGGAGCAGCCACAACCTCCCTGGGCAACCTGTGCCAGTGCCTCACCACCCTCACTGTATTAAGTTTATTCTACGTGTTCCTTTTAAGTAACATGCAGAGTATAACCAAAATTCATTTTAATTCCTAAAGCTAAGTGAAATAGTAACAAGAAAACATACCTGATATCTGAGACCCTTCCCAGACATATAATGACTTGAGCGAAATAGGGATGCAGTATTGCTTTCGGTGTCTGTCCAAGTGGGAATGCTGGACTGTTGCATCAGTTTCGAGTCTGAACCAGTCTGAACTACTATTCCAGCAATTTTCAAGCAGAAACCATGTGTGACTTCTCATACTAAGTTATAACAAATTTAATGTCACTTTAAAGGGCCTTTATCCTGTCTCACATCTGTTGGATTAAACAACGTTCCATTCATAAAAATCCATCCTTCTTCATTCCCAGGTTTCAGATTTCTTCTTGCCTTACTCCCATATCCAAATACTCCTCTTTTCAAATCTTAACACTGAGAGTTCAAGTTATACTTTGTCTTTCCAGTTAGGAGCAGCAGAGTAGGATTCAATGTGTAAGCAAATCAGCAGTATCCTTTAAAAGTAACTGATGCTAAACAAATCACTTCTGCTGCTTGCTAAAGTATCACCGCATATTAATTCCACAATGCCCCTGCCAGCTACATGTGTGCATCTCTAAAAGCCATGCATGTGCCACCTTTATGTTCTGAATACAGATAAGGACACAGGGACAGCACTGAATAATGATTTGGACACTTATTTAGTCTGAGGTGTAAAGCCACAGTTCAGCAGCTCAATAATTCACCACCAAACACTCTGCCACAGAAGAACTCATATAGTTGAGGATGTCCATGCTTACTGCAGGGTGTTTGGATAAGATAACCTTTAAAGATCCTTTCCACCCCAATGTATTCTATTATTCTGACTGCAGAAATACAACACAAACCAGTTATGATTTTAACTAGTCACTAAGCAGAGTTTAAAAGCTCCTCAGCATTTGTATTCCTTCAGGAGACACTCTTTTCTCTTTCCTTGAAGGACCTGTCAGAAGCTCTCTGTGCCTGTACACAATTGCAGAGGTACAGCAAGCCTCCCATTTGGGCACCGACAGCTCTGCCAGCTAAAATGAAGACTCACATGACCCTCTGCTTTCAGAACCTCTTGGTTCTTTTTTGATAAAGCCACAAGAAGCAAGGATTGTTGACAGTTTTTTTCTATTTTCACTTGTAGCTAAATAAAATTTAAGGGAACATGCTGATATGTTCTGTCATCTAGGACACCAAATGATTATCTCTAGGAAAAACTGAGACTGGGTTACATCAAGAGCATCAGTAGCAGAGATATCCCGCTCTACTTAGCAGTTGTCAGAGCACATCTGGAGCACTGCATACAGTTCTGTTCCTCACTGCACAAAAGGATTTGGATAGCCTGGAAAGTGTCCAGAGAAGGGCCACAAGAATGATCAGAGGACTGGTAGACCTGCCATATAAGGAAAGGTCCCAAGAGATGGGTTTCTTCAGCCTTGAGAAGAGAAGGCTTAGAGATCTTATTATCATATTTCAGTACTTAGAGGGTGGCCACTAAGAGGATGGAGATTCCATTCTTGTAAGGAGTCACATGGAAAAGAAGAGAGCTAATGGGTACAAAGTTAATGTTGGGGAGATTCCCACTGGACTACAAATTATTTTTTTCACTGTGAGAACAGTCACACGTCAGAATCATCTCACCAGAAAGTGATGGATTCCCTCACTTCAGTCAGTTTTATGACTCAGCTTGACAAGATGCTGGGTCAGCTCCTTTAAACTGCACTGTCACCTAGAAAGGTTGGGCCAAATGATCTTTGCGGTACCTTCCAACCTGGCATTCTGTGATTATGTTCTCCTGTCACTACAGTGGTAACTAGATCACCTTACAGATTGATAGTGAAGGCTTTTTTAAAGAGATTGACTTGTGGTCACTTTAATTTACCCTGCCTGGACAGGCACTGACAGGACAAAGACTTTTTCTGCTTCTGAGTAAAGCTAAAGATACTTTGAAAAAGAGCTTTGCTACAGTATTACAAAATCACTGAATGGTAGGGTTGGAAGAGACCTCGAGGATCATCTAGTTCCAACCCCCTGCCATAGGCAGGGACACCTCCCACTAGTACAGGGCACTCAAGGCCTCCTCCAACCTGGCCTTGAACACCTCCAGGGAGGGAGCAGCCACGACCTCCCTGGGCAACCTGTGCCAGTGGCTCACCACCCTCACTGCAAAGAACTTCCTCCTAACATCCAGTCTAAATCTCCCCTCTGTCAGTTTAAACCCATTGCCCCTTGTCTTGTCATTTCAAGACCTTGTCAATAGGCCCTCCCCAGCCTTCCTGTAGGCCCCCTTCAGGTATTGGAAGACTACTCTAAGGTCTCCTCTAAGCCTTAGCTGGGGGCTTATTTTCCTTGCATGAGCAAACACTTAACTAGTCAAGATATGAAAATATTCTGATTTTATAATACAAAAAATAATCACAGAATCATAGAATTGGTTTGGTTGGAAAAGATTTCTAAGATCATCCGAGTCCAACCACAAACCCAACACCACTGTGGCCATTAAACCACACCCCTAAGTGTTTCTTGATCACCTCCAGGGATGGTGATTCCACCATCTCCCTGGGCTGCCAGTTCCAATGCCTGACCACTCTTTCAGGACAGAGATTTTTCCTAATATCCAATCTAAACCTCCCCTGACGCAACTTGAGACTATTTCCTCTCATCACATCACCTGATACTAGAGGGAAGAGACCAGGTCTCACCTTACTACAACTTCCTTTCAGGCTGTAGAGAGCAATGAGTTCTCCTCTCAGCCTCCTCCTCTCCAGACTAAACAATCTAATTCCCTTAGCCATTCCTCACAAGGCTTGTTCCCTATACCCTTCAGTAGCATTTTTGCCCTTCTCTGAACAGGCTCCAGCAGCTCAATGTCTGTAAGATACTATGTATCACATAATTACCGTTTAATAGATTCTTTGGACCAAATTTACTGGCATTTTGCAAACAGCTCTTTACTACAAAAAACAAACATAGCACCTCCAAAGGTAGGGAACCATCAGTGAGTACCAGAGCCATACCTTTCTATCTATTAACTATCAACAGCCACCTGCCCTACAATAGATTTTTATTATATACTGCTCCCTCCCTGAAGGTGTTCAAGGCCAGGCTGGATGAGGCCTTGAGTGACCTGTACTAGTGGGAGGTGTCCCTCCCTATGGCAGGGGGTTGGAACTAGATGATCCTTGAGGCCCCTTCCAACCGAAACCATTCTATGATTCTATGTTTCTCCTTGCAGTGAATGTGTAATATCATCATTATTTCACACTTATTTAAACCACTTGAAATTAAAATATGTTTTAATTGTATATGTTATACACACATGTTTTTTCATATATACGTTTTATCTGTTGGTTGGGGTTTTAATGAGTTTATATAACACACCACAAAAGTACACTTTAATTTTCATCCTCTCAACTTAACTCGAGGGACTGGTATCATGCTCTAAAGACCCAGACAAATGCCCAAAAGAATAATGTCCTTTCCCTTGGGAAATACTGCCTTTGGTACATTTAAATGCAATTCCTGGCAACACAATGAACAGCGAATAAATCTTTCTTAAAATGGCAACTACTCTTTTATTTTACTAAACCAAGTTTTTTTGGAGGAAGATCTGGCACTTCTCTCTGTTTAAATTACCTTTCAAGGCAATAATAATAATCCATCTGTGTTTGGTAATAGGAATCTTAAATTCCTTCCTGCTATTGTATGATGTTTCTGTTATATTTTTCTCCTCAGAAGCTCTACTGAAATTTCAGAGGTCTTGGTGTTGTCTGGTGGCAAAAATCAAGGCAGAGATAAGCAGAGGTTTGTTACATGAACTAATCTGGGCCCATTTTCATTTACACTGTGAAATAAACTTATCCTACTCTTTCGGAGAGGATGTTGAGGTATGATTTTCTGCAGTATAACAAAATTTTTCCAGAGTGATATGGTCTGACTGTATACTTACAAGCATGACATTTTCAGGCTGTAAACTATTTATCATAGAATTGTCAGGGCTAGAAGGGACCTCAAGGATCATCTAGTTCCAACCTCCCTGCCATGGGCAGAGTCACCTCACACTAGGTTCACATTGCTCAGAGCCACATCCAGCCTGGTCTTAAACACCGCCAGGGATGGGGCTTCCACTCTCTCCCTGGGCAGCCTGTTCCAGTGTCTCACCACCTTCCTGGTGAAGAACTTCTAACATCCAATCTGAATCTACCTACTTCTAGTTTTGCTCCATGATCCCCAGTCCTATTGCACCCTAAAAAAAAAAAAAAATCCCTCGGCAGCTTTCCTGTAGGCCCCTTCAGATGCGGAAGGCCACAGTAAGGTCTCCTTGGAGCCTTCTCCTCTCCAGACTGAACAGCCCCAACTCTCTCAGCCTGTCCCCATAGGAAAGGAGCTCCAACCCTCTCATCATCCTCATGGCCCTTCTCTGGACACATTCCAGGACATCCAGATCTTTCCTGTGACAGTGGCTCCAGCACTGGATGCAATACTCCAGGTGGGGTCACACCAGAGTGGAGCAGATTATGCAATACAATGTATGTGATTTTCTTGTCGTTACTCGTACTAGGACTTCACATCCTTCTCACTCCAGTGATCCCTTTCCAGCCTACTTCTTCCTTTATTCTACAATTAGCACTTCACAACAGTCTCCCCCTGAAGTTACAAGGAGACTTACCTCTGCACTGTCAAGTCATGACCTTGCCCACTTACCTACACAAAATCACTTGTCCAAATCCTCTAATACTTTCCTTCTCAACAGCTCTCTCAACTCACTTGTCATCCATATTACTTCCAAAGTTTTCCTGCCATATCTTAGCTCTTAAGAACCTCTTCATGTAGCTAATTGCCTCCACACATAATCCTTTAGACAAATTCCCCATTATATCACCAAATAATTTCTAAATTCCGAACTAATATACTAGATACCTCCTTTCAGTCAGGCAATTGGGAAGAGTTTTTGGAATAAATTTAATCTATAGTTAAATCTGTCATTTAACATAACAAAACACAGAACACAATTGCCAGTTTAGAAGGGTATTTTTTTAAATCAAATGACGGATGTTGGTTGTTTGGTACAAAGAAAACTATCAGTCATAATGGTAAAACACCAAACAGGTAAGGGGAAACAACATCATACCTGAATATTTCAAGCTTTAACTGCTGACAAATTGTATTCTTGTAAATCAGAGGACAATGCCTTAGCTTTTGTCTGAATGGAAACACAAAGCAACAAGTTTGGCCATTCTTCACATGAAAAAATTGTTGTCTGTCTTCCAATATCTGAAGGGGGGCTACAGGAAGGCTGGGGAGGGACTATCAACAAGGTCTTGCAATGACAGGACGAGGGGCAATGGGTTTGAACTGGCAGAGGGGAGAGTTAGACTGGGTGTTAGGCGGAAGTTCTTTGCAGTGAGGGTGGTGAGGCACTGGCACAGGTTGCCCAGGGAGGTTGTGGCTGCACCCTCCCTGGAGCTGTTCAAGGCCAGGTTGGAGGAGGCCTTGAGTGACCTGTACTAGTGGAAGGTGTCCCTGCCTATGGTAGGGGATTGGAACTAAATGATCCTTGAGGTCCCTTCCAACCTTACCATTCTATGATCCTATGACACCTGCAGACTGATTAACGTGAAGAAGGTGCTGCCTTTATTAACCTATATTCCTAAGGATTACTTGAGTTTGAAACGGTAGAAGAAACAGTATTCACTTGCAAGGTCCTGATATAATGAGTAGTACCCAATGCAAAAATGGAGGCTATGTTTTGCTGCCACAAAGTAAAGTCAACAATCAGAAGACAGGAAGGTAATTAGAGGTTTGGCTTAAGATGAGACCTAGAACAGTTTTCAGAGACTCAAGGTATTGTTTTCTTAAGTGTCCATTAAATGAAAACAAAGCTACAAACACCCAAGAACCTCCAAACCGAAACAAATCACGTAGCAGGAGTGGTAAATGACCTGACACCATGGTCCTTCTGCTTTTATGAAGCTAACGTTCACCACTTGGATGATGATATCCAAGTGAAAAAGCCACAGTTCAATTGCTTTTCCCCACCTCCCTGGGAACAAGCTTAGATTCATGTGCAGGGTTCACTAAGGTCTTCCTTCTGTGTTTATTCTGGAATTGGGGAGGTGAGTTGATCCACCTACCAATTGTTCTGCGTTGCAGCTGATCTAGTGGATATTCAAGAGAATACCTTATCAGGACTTAATGTGGTCTGAAGCAGTGCTAACGCCTGTGGGGCTTCTCCTTGTCTGTGACTTAGCAGGCAAAGTGATCTCGCTTAGTGCTTGTAATAAGGCAGGAAAAGGTAGAGGGAGGAGCACAAAAGCAAAATGGAAATAGCACTGGAAATTTTCCTTTCTACAGAGTCTCAGAATTTGTCATTATCTTCTCTTTTTTCCTCTGTTTGCTTTCTGCCACCTCCTAGAACTGGAAAAAAAAAAAAAAATCAAACAAAATTCCATCCAACAAATTCCATTCTCAGGTAGAAGATATCCATAGTTTTTAGAAAAGTGAAAGAATTACCTTTGCTCCCTAAAGTTTCACAGACTGCATCAGGTTGGAAAGGACACTCAAAGGTCATCTTGTCCAAACCCCTTGCAAGTGAGCAGGGATACCTCGAACTAGGCCAGGCTGCCCAGGGCCCCCTCAAGCCTGATCTTGAATGTCTCCAGGGATGGGGCCTCAACTTCTTCACAGAAAGGACTAATCAAACATGTGATTTGAAAGTTGTCATGAAAATAAGCCAAGAGAAGGTGCAGTATTGATTGCAGGGGTGGGGGGGAGGAATGAATAAAGAAAAAAAATTTAATACTGGCAAAGGAAAAACAACAATGCAAAAAGAAATGAGTGTGAAAAAAATGAGCAAAGAGAAGTGAAAGACAAGAATAGGAGAGCAGTCAATAAAGTCAGTGTAAATGAAAGAAGCAAAAAGAAGCAACATAGGAGGAGAAACAAATGGATACAGGAGTACTAAATGAAATGCCATAGGTCTAGAAAAGACAGAATATATCTTCTATGCTCACTGGTATATAAATACAAGCTAAATATGTACAATCTAAATATTTAAACTGGAACCATAAACTAGTAAAGGTAACTTCATGTAGGTAAAAAATCAACTGCTTTAATCCAGAAAAGCAGGGGTTTTTTCCCATGCAAAACTTAATTAAAGGTTCTTCAGCTATGGCATTTTCCCCACCTGGATTTATCACACATTTTTTTTCTGATGAAAATAAATAATCTCTCTCTCATATGCTACGCTGCCATACATCCTTCGAAATTGTCAACATGAAAAAGATAGTATGACATAGCAATGAAAAAAAAGATGTGGGAGATAAAAAAGTAAGCAAAGAGGGAGTGAGAATTTTTAGGTTTAATTATTGCTACCTGTAGTTCTTTTAAAATATCATTACTTATTAAAGTAATAAGTTAATGTAATGTTTTAGGGAGAGAAGAGTTTCTGTTGGTATTGCTGAAAGATTGCACCCAGAACAAGAAAATGAAGAAAATCAAACTCAAGTCAAAATATGAACCTTATTTTGTTTGAAAAATCTACTTTCAAGTGCATTCCCTATCCCTACCATCCTACTTGCACTATACTTGTACTGGGATAAAATCTATAAATAGGGAAACTTGCCTCAGATTTCACAGAAAGTAATAGCAGTAGCTTCTCATTTACACTTCACTCATGAAGACATTTACACCTGCGAGTAACTATTTTAATCAAGGGATCCCATTAGGCTATCTGCATGCTGGATTTTACCTAACTGTACACTCTGTAGCTAGCATAATGAAATTAGCACTTCCTCCAGAGAGGCAGGTAGGGAGTGACCTTACTAATAAAAGGTAATGTCATACCAACTTTTCCAAACAGCTCTTTTGTTTTGACTCTCCATCTGTCCTGCTGCCAATACGGAATCCACTTCTCATCATGGCCAATGTGTTTATGAGGATGTCTGTTTCCAAGTGGTCACTGCGTGACAGAGAAAAAGCGAGCTATGGTGCAGCCAGAAAATACTGAGAATACTGAAATTCATGCCAAGAAAGATACTGCTCCCTACTGGCTCATCTGGATAAGACCAGATAGCATTTTCCCTTCATATTTCTTGGTAACAAATTATATACCCACAGATGAAAAAGTTTGGAACTATCAAACAAATCTCTGAAAATCAGTAGCCAGACATTTATTAAAAAATAATTAGATGAAGCACACAAACTGCTATGCTATGAGGAAAATTAAACTAGGAAGATGCCAAATATCTCCAAAGTAATTCTTCTTCTTTGCCTCTAAGTTTTAGAAAGGGAAAATTAGAAGAAAAACAAACCCTGCACAAATAAACAAATCAATTAAGATTTACTAATGATTACTGTAGAAGGATGGATATTGAAATGCTTAGCAATAGTTGGAATTATTTTACTCATTTTTAATCTGGTAGCTTCAGCTACATGTAACATTTCACCACCTAATTTCCCTAATTTCATCCAAGATCTGCAAGTGGAAAGCTGGAACGGCGCCACCGCACATTAGTGCTGATTCGGCTGTATTGCAGAGACATGGGACAGAACAACAACAGCAACAGTTCCGTGGGCTTGACAGTTTGCAAAAATCTACCAAGATCTGTACCTTGATTTTAGCACATCAAAACAATGTCATATAAGGGCTTGTCTAGCCAGTGAAATGCAAAACAAGCTGGAACGTCAATCTTAAGCCTGATTGCTGTTCTCTAATATCTTCCCACAAGGTCACTTGCTGATAGGTAAATGGGGCACTTCTTGGGTTAGTTTAAACCATTTCCAGAGGCCATGGCATTTCACCATGGGAAAATGCTTGTACCTAGTCACTGCTCAGAAGCTAGTGAGAAATATCAGCCTTTCATTAAGAACTGGACACAGTTTCAAGTTGTGCCAGGGGAGGTATAGACTGGATATTAGGATGAAGTTCTTCCAAGAGAGAGTGATCGACATGGGAATGAGCTGCCCAGGGAGGTGAAAGAGTCGCCATCTCTGGAGGTGTTCAAGTAAAGCCTGGATGGGACACTTCGTGCCATGGTCTGGTTGATGGGATAGAGCTGGGTGATAGGTTGGTCTGGATGATCTTTGGAGGTCTCTTCCAATCTGGTTGATTCTATGATTCTATGAACTTTGTGCTGCTTCTGGGGGGGGGAGTGGGATCAAAAATCAGAACTTCTGAACATTTGTCCAAATTTATCCAGATTTTCCCATCTGCACAGACAGAAGGGTGCATTTTTCCTCCTTTTTTCCTGATCTGCTTCTGACTGTAGATAATTTGGCTTTTTGCAAAAGCTCTTGATTTGTGAACCCTGGGTTAAATTTTCACTGCCATCCAGGAGCGGGGTTCACCTCTTTGGATTAAATTTATGCTATCAATTAACTCTAAGCTCTAAAAACATGCACACTCAATTCTAAACTGTACTTTACAGTAACAGCTTAGCTACCTAGCAAGGCATTCTGCATAGTAAGAGACAGAACTGTTCTTTGCTTGCTGTATGCAGTGGTAGGCTACTGAAAGGATTTGTGTTTTATTCTGGGCAGTATGATAGCAAATATTTCTCTTACAGTACGCTTTGGATGTACACACAGGCTGGTAAGTTACATAACAGCATTTTCAAGCTGCTAAGCAGAACCAGGATAAGGAATGGCAGGGCGCAGACATCCATCTTGACAAGGTGGCAGCTATAGCATGTTTAAATCTTGCCATGTGGCCATCAAACTAAAAGGCACAGAAGAAGTTTGCAGGAGAATGGCAGTAGATTCTGCTTCCTACTCTTCTATGAATGGATAGATACATTCGAATTCTCATTGCTTGGTTGGTTGCCCAGTTTAATTTATATGCTGCTGTAAAATTCCATTATCAATGAAGATGTCACAGCTTGTTACATGCCCCCTCCTCCCTCTGGCAAGAAGTCAGGTAACAAAGGCAATTAAGAGTTCCAAGATCCTGCCTTTTCCCAGCTATACACATATCTTCTTCAGCTTAAGGTAGAACAATTGCAGGAAATGGTGGAATTATAGATTCTCTCTTCTTTTTTTTTTTTTTCCTAGAAGGGGACTTTGAAACTTAGAAAAGCAACGCCTATCAGTGCTCTACTTACACAACTATGAATTGGAGGAAACTGGACGCACCAAGTGGATTTAAGCTGACTGACATGACATAGGACTAGATTGTCACTTCCTAAAAGGGATGGGCAAATACACTCCCCGGATGCACCTTCCTCTAACATTTCCTGTGCTTTTCCCTATTAACCCACTCCCAGGATTCCACAGAAGAGTTTGGTATGTGAACACTAAAAAAAGCACTAAAAAAACCAAACCCTATTCCTCCAAGCACATTCAGTGCAACGAGAGCTAGCAGCTCTGGCACTGAAATGCTGTAAATGCATGAAGAACAGACTCTAAAGGCAGACAGCTAAGAAATCCATCATGAACAGCAGCTGAATTGACAGGCTCACTGCCTGATGTCACAAACACTACTGAAAAGCCCAGTGTGAGGCCAAACTTTCTGGAGTTAAAGCAGCCCCTCGACTTCACAAGTTACAGAATCACAGAATTAACCAGGTTGGAAAAGACTTCTAGGATCATTGAGTCCAACCTGTCACCTAACCCTTCTAATTAACTGAACCATGGCACCAAAGGCCTCATCCAGCCTCCTTTTAAACACCTCCAGGGATGGCAGCTCCGCCATCTCCCCGGGCAGCTAATTCCAACGTCAATCACTCTTTGCATAAAGAATTTCTTTCTAACATCCAGCCTAAACCTGCCTGGTGCAGTTTGAGACTGTGTGCACTTGTTCTGTCACTGTGTGCCTAGGAGAAGAGCCGAGCCCCACCTGGCCACGAACTCCTTTCAGGTAGCTGTAGAGAGCAATGAGGTCTCCCCCGAGCCTCCTCTTCTGCAGATTGCACATCCCCAGCTCCCTCAGCCTCTCCTCACAGGGTTGTGCTCCAGCCCCCTCACTAGCTTTGGTGCCCTTCTCTGGACATGTTGAAACACCTCAACATCTTTCTTAAATTGAGGGGCCCAGAACTGGACACAGGACACAAGGTGTGGCCTGACCAGTGCTGAGTACAGGGGCAGAAGGACTTCCCTGGCCCTGCTGGCCACACTCTTCCTGATACAGGACAGGATATCTGTAGCAGTGCACGGGGTTGTTGTGACTAAAGTGTAGAACCTGACACTTGGACTTGTNGAGGGAGGGGGGGGCGGAGGGGAAGTACTGTACTTGAAGCCATTAGTTCCTATGGGAAACTCATTATTAACAAGATCTGAAGCTGCAGTTGAAATCTTAGCAAGAGGACTTTCAGATACGGAATAGAGATTGAAGTGCAAGGCATTTCCTGGGGATTAATGACTGGCTGGTGAGAGCTGATGACACCTGGCTGAGCTTCAGACTTTGAAATCCAGCTGATCTCCAGGTCCCAGGAAATATCTTGAATCTCACTCATTACTGTTACTGTAATGTCAATTAAATATGCACATACACACATGCACATGGGTCTATGGTGTTTCAACAGGGGACTTTCTGTTTCAGTTGGCATTCTCCAGGACATTGCTGCAGAATTAGAGCTCTGTAAATTAGCCAGCTTGAATCATTTCTCAACATGCCATTCATCTTATAATAGATTACATATGGTATTGCCACTTGCCAGGCTACAGCACAGACATTTTGCATCTATTTCTACACATCTTCCTGTTTTAAATGTCTGCTCCAAGAAATAAGATCTCTGGGTCGAAACTAAATTTCCTCCTTTAATCACATTCAGTCACATACTCACTCTGAATTGAGCCTGCAAGTTTAGTTGCATGTGGTTTACCTCCCAAATAGTAATACCAAATATATATACAATTTTTTCTTTCTTTTTGAACACATACTGGTCCAGAATAAGATTTTACACCCCAATATCTCAATATTTTGCCTTTCTAAACTAGATATTGACACTGTTATGCAGACAACCTACCTACTCCCACAGTAAGCAATCAGAGACTATTTCTGATGTGTATCCTGAATGTGACTTAAGCACACCCTGATCCAAGCCCAGGAGGAACAAAGTAGCTCTCTTCAGCTGTCCCAAGCACAGTGCTATGCTGATTTGCTTTTGTGATAGAAGTTGATGTCACAGTAGTACTTTGCACATGCTACACAAGAGGGAATTTCAGCATCGCATGGGAGTGCTGTGTCCAGCTCTGGAGCCCTCAATGCAGGGAGGACACAGACCTGACCGAGTGGGTCCAGAGGAGGGCTACAAAAATGACCAGGGGGCTGGAACACCTCTGCTACAAGGACAGGTTGAGAGAGATGGAGTTGTTCAGCCTGGAGAAGGGAAGGTTCTAGGGAGACCTAATAAAAACCTTCCAGTACTGGAAGGGGGGTTGCGAGAAGGCTGTTTGTGAAGGCCTGCGGTGATAGGACAAGGGGCAATGGTTTGGAATTAGAGAAGTGTAGATTTAGATTGGATGTTAGTAAAATGTTCTTCACAATGAGGGTGGCTGAGACCTGGAACAGGTTGCCCAGGGAGGTAGTCAAGGCCCCATCCATGGAGATATTCAAGGTCAGGTTTGATGAGGTTCTGGGCTAAATGATCTAATGGAGGATGTCTCTGCTCATTGCAGGAGGGTTGGACTAGATGACCTTTAGAGTTCCCTTTCAACTTGGGTGATCCTATGATCATACAGATGCCTCTGCATTCAAGCTCGGAAGCAGCCCTGAAGTACATGGGAGGACAAGGGGACGCAGCTCTCCAGTGTCGTCACTTTTAACTTGTTGAATGAAGCACAACAAAGTCACTTCCTTAAATTTATATGGAAATATTCTTTATGGAACTGCAACAGATAACTTTAACTACTGCAGCTTTCTCTGCTGCAAGCACAGAAATAAATTTAGTTATTAACATTTGGGGGGGGGGGGGTTTTAAAAAAAAAATCACAAACGCATTACAAATTCAGGATATTTGTCACTGAAGTCACTGCATTTTAGCAGTACTTTTTCATTCCAGATTCGGGATGCATGCTTATACCCAGAATAGTTCAGAGAAAAATCAAATTTTTAAGCTTATTCTACAGAATTTGAGGCTGAGATAAGAGGTTAAGCTTCAGACAAGGCCACACATTAAGTTAGCAGAAAAACTGAGAACAGAGGTCAATAGTTCTGATTTCCAGTCCCCTTAGCCTAAACACACAGCTCCTTCAGAACAGTTAGTTCCACAGGAATTCTCTCAACAGCCACCAACCATAAACTGCCTTTAGAATAAGATTCACAATCTCCTGGTTCATTTTTAATACACAAACAACAGACAACTGGAAGCACAACAATTTTGTGAGGTTATGGTTCTCTTTAATGACAAAAGTGTTCCTCACATGTAGTTAATACTAAAACAATATCAATAATCCAGCATATTTACTCCTCCTTGATTTTTCGCATCACAATAAACACACACAAAGGGTACCTACTGTGGAACTTCTGACATTTGTGTTACTGCAGAGAGAATAAGCATATGCTACGTAGATTCTTCCCTATGGGTAGCACACTACTCTACAAGTCCATTAGCAGTGCCAGGGCACCAACTATAGCTACAGCTACATATCATTTCCCAAAATGCAGGCTGCTTCTTTCCTCTAGTGAACTGCTTTATTTTTTTTCCCCTCCTCTTAGCTACAGTTTCACAGCCATGCATAGTATAACTCTTGCACCAGGTGTGGTCCTGAATATCGAAAAAACATCTGCAGACAAGATTTGTCTTCTTTTTATGCCATGAGCAATGAAGTGCGATTTTGCCTTTCTGCTCTCATGAGGAGAGCTCTGGGACTAATTCAATTGCAGATTTTTCCTTTTTGTCCTGCCTAACACAGATCCTGTTCTAATCTAATGACTAATGCTAGGGCCAGAAAAGGAACAAGTTTATCCCAGCAGGAACAAAACCTCAGGATGAAATAAAGGAGCTATTTTGTCAGTGCTAAGTAACTGAGGACTCAGCTTTAAAAAAGAAATCATATTAGCATCAGTTACTTCAGATACCGTAGAACTGTTCTATTTCTCTATTAGTTTCTCACGAGTAGAGAGAATCAGACTACAAATTCTGTGTGAATTCTGGTTGCTAAGCTTCTGATCTGCTAGTATCTCATAAATGATAAACTACAGAATTCATAAAACATGCTGTTCTTCCAAGAAATTTGAAGAAAATTATTAGCTAGAAGAAAATTAAAGAAGAAATGTGAAAACAGAAGGATAAGAGAAGAGAAGAGAAGTTTTATGGCATGTGCTGGTTTGAGCTAATTGGAATATTTTAATAGAGAAAAATTGTACTGTAGGCTGTGAAGGAAAACAATGGTGATGTCTACTTCACTCAGAGGCTTGCTGCGATGTTTAGGTATAAGGAAACCATAACAAAGAAGATAAGAGAGTCTCTCGAGCTGGCAGTCTGGATCACGAGGGACTGGCTGGCTTGCTGCTTGGGTCTTGGGCTAGCAGCTCTGGCTTCTCCTCTCGGCTGAATAACTTCACTAACCACTTTTCTTCTAATCCTCCCCGGCCGATCCTCCTTGCGCATAAACCAAACCTTGGGGTAAGGTGTAGGGGTGGGGAGAAGGTGGAAGGGTGGTTGGGAGCCCCTCCTGGGGTCTCTGATTTCTGGGAGGGGAGTTGTGTGTCTGTATTACCTTAAACTTGTATATTTCTGTAAATATTCCTGTATATACTGTATATATTTGCTTGTATATTGTGCTGAGCTGTAAATATAGCTTCATCTCTTAACTTCCAGCCGGTTGAGAATCTAGTCTGGGTCATTTTAAAGTGTGGGGGGGCAGGGAACTCCCAAACCGTCACATAATTTTTATTTATATTACAATATTTGTCTCATCTCCATAGACAAGCAATCAAACCAAATTGCTTAGTGATATTTGGGTCCAGATTTGACTTATCCCAGTGGTAAGTTCAAACAGGATCCAAACTAAAAAGGAAACTAAGAACCAGAGACAGAGTATTATTGTTGTGGATGGATTTGTCCACCATGTATTTTTAAACCCTCCCTCAGGTTTAAAAAAAACAGAAGTTGGACTATTTTGCTGCCAAAACCAGAAACTGCCAGACCAGCAAGAATAATGAAATGCACTTTAGAGAGGAGGTGATGGTTGTCACCCATAGCCTCCTCAGGCTCTGGGTAATGCAAAACCAGATAGAGAGGCACCTGTGCAGACTAAATAATAAAGGATGGTCAGAAGTCTCTTGGAGAAGAGCTGGGTGGTATTAGAACACATACTTGCTGATCCGTCATTAAACTCTTCGCACAATCACTACTGCCTACAAATTCCTGGAATAAAGCTCTCAGCACTATAGCACTGTCCTGTCAGTAAACACCAGGAACAGCACGTCCAGATAGCCGAGGCAAAAGAAGCCACTAAACTGCTATTAAGGGGGCAATTTAGCCACCAGCTTTGCCAGACACAGCCCTCTGCCACCTGCTTGGTAATTACAGGAATCTACAAGTTGACTATCAGCATGAAAATCTCCAAAACAACAATTGAAGGTAGCTGTGTACACACTAGCATCCAAGAAGTTTCTGAGTCACCAGGATTTCTATTTAAGGATTCACTGCTAGAAGGCCTTCCCAACTATTCAGTAAAAACAATAAAGAACAAAGTGGGTTGCTGTCTTGTGTGCATTTTAGATTGTAACCACATCCTCTGCCATTCCACAACAACGCTCCAAAGTCTGTTTCCATGTAGCTCTTACAAAATACCAGGTATTACATTTTTCTCACTCAGATAAGCCTTATTTCAGGTTTCAGTTGTTCAGTCTAGTTTTTACGCTGGAGGAGAAAGCTAATCCACTTTACAAGGCGTGCAAGCAGCTGTTTAACGAAGCTGCCAACAGCCACCTTTTACGAAGGGATATAAATAGACAGAGTGAATTCTATTTGTGAGCCTCCAGTTCTGAGCCAATGTTCTTTTCAATGCCTCTGCCAGGCTCAGAAACGAGACACAAGAGTTGAACCAACAAGAGAGAAAAGTTGACCTTCAGCAGTTGGGGGAAGCTGCGATGCAGGTCTGAATGTGAATGCCAGAGCTTCGGGATGTTTTTAATGTTGTTTGTTTTGTTTTTTTCCTTTTTCTAAATCTGATTCACATCTTGTAACTTCAGAACACTTCTCAGAATAAGGCAGAGCAGTAACAGAACTGTGGATTTTGGATAGTAACAGAGAACTCTGGATATGCACTAGCATTTATGCCAAAGGATGCTTCTGTGAATGCACTTTCTGTCTTTTTGAAATCCTACCTTACGACATAATTTCTCCATGAAATTGTGTTGATTTCAGTGTAAACTGAGATATGAGGTCAGCACAGAATGTCGCCTGACACTGATATCTGAACTGTACATTTTGGCTACTATGAATTAAAAGCACCACTTTCATTTTCCCCATCAGTCCATTCTTCAGTGCAGTGAAGTAGCATCAAGCAAAAATGAGAACCAAACCTGTTCTGGTGAAATCAGCAACAGCCGCAGACTGAGAGAATCACTGTGTTTCTAAAGCAAAGCCTGTAGTTACTGGAAATTAACCACACTTCAGGTGAGATCTAGTATGAACACCTAAAAAGAGAGAAAAAAAATAACTAAGTATACAAACTATGGGTGATAAAACTACTGAAAAAGCATCTAGGAGTAACCAGATGGGGAAAAAAAAAAAAACCAAACAAACAAAACAAAACAAATAACCCCAAACAAACTGACAACACCCTGTCTGTCAATAAATAATTTATACAAGAAAGATAATCTATATGACTTCTGTTTGGTTTTGTTTTTAAATTCTGCAACAAAAAGATGAAGCAAGTTCAAACCAGAAGGAGATAATCTGACTTTTGTCACAAGCCTGAATTTCTGAAGAGACTAACTCTCTTGGTATTTTTCTCCATTTATTATGAACTGCAGTGTTCTGAACAGCTGATGTTTTCTGGATCCAGCAGGCAGACACGTCAGCAGGAGATGAACTACAGTACACCCAGTTATGTCAGGATTCTGCATGGCTTTTATCACTGGGCGTGAACAGTAACTTCCAGGCATGTGAAACTCAGAATTAGAGGCATTTCTCACACCATCATGGTAACAAAAAAACCTCACATTTAAGAAGTAATTTGTACAGGGGGGCTTGTTGGGGTTTGATTATTATTTTCTTTTAAAGGTGTGTGCTGGTTTGAGGTTAACTGGAATATTTTAATGAAAAAATATTGTATTTTAGGCTGTGAAAAGAAAATGGTGATGTCTACTTCACTCATAGGCTTGCTGGGATATATAAGAACAAGGACACGAACACAGAAAGCACAGACACACAGAAAGTCTATTCTCTGTCTCTCTGGGAGCTG